>PVJS01013337.1:0-2500 GCA_004027185.1 Glis glis | reverse complement strand
TCTGCAACTTAGACCCTGAGACCCTATTTCAAAATTTAAAAAAATAAACAAAATAGGGGTGGGTGTAGTTCAGAGGTAGAATGCCCCTGAGTTCAATCCTCAGTACCACAATAAAATAAAATAAAAAATAAAAAGGGCTGGGGTGTAGCTGGGAAGATAGAATGTCCCTGGGTTCAATACCCTGTAGCAAAAATCAAACAAACAAAAAAACCACCACCAACAAAAACAGGCTTAAAACCTTCCAATGGTTTCTTATTACACTTAGAATAAAATCTTTAACTTCTCACATGAACTTCAAGGTTCTTCTTTCTCTGCCCTTGACCTACTTTCACTATTTTTCACCTCGCTCATTCTGCTCTGGCCACAATGACCATTCAGCTCTGTAGCCTGCTAACATTTCTTTTTTTTTTTTTTTGTGGTACTGGGGATTGAACCCAGAGGCATTCTACCTCTGGGCTACACCCCCAGCCCTATTTTTAATTCTTTATTTTGAAACAGGGTCTCACTAAGTTGCAGATGTCCTCACTAAGCAGCTGAGGCTGGCCGCGAACCCGGATCCTCCAGTCTCAGCCTCCCAAGTTCTGGGATTACAAGCGTGTGCCACCTCGCCCAGCACATGCTAACATTTCTGTCTTACAACTCGGGCATGTGCTGTTTCCTCTACTTAGAATACTGTTTCCTATCTAGAACTTTCCTGTGGCTAATATCAGGTCAGTATCACAGTCTCAGAGAAGCCTCACCTAACCACCCTGAAGTTGCCTTGAACTCACTCACTGCCTTTACCCTATTTTTTTCTCCATAACATTTATCATTCTCTGAAATAATCTTGGTTGTTGTTATACGTTTATTGTCTGCCTCCTAACCACTAGATAATAAACTCCAATGGAGTGGGGAATCTTGTTTTAATCTCCAGTACCTTAAAATTGAACCTGTCACATCTTGCTCACTAAATTCTTGTTAAATGAATGAAAACCAGACAGTCTGCTAGGGCTGGGGAAATGCAAAGATGAGTAAGATAGGATTCCTAACTTTAAGAAGCTCAGAATCTAAGCCTAGTGTGATGGTGCAAGCCTGTAATACCAGCTATTTAGGAGGCTGAGGTGGGAAGATTGCAAGTTCAAGGCCAGCCTCGGCAACTTTAGAGAGACCCTGTCTCAAAATAAAATTAAAAGGGCTGGGGCTGTAGCTCAGTGGCAGAGAGTACTGGGGTTCAATCCCCAGTGCTGAAAACCACCACCACCACAACACAACTCTGAATCTAGTAGAGAGGAAGACTTTTCAAAAGGTAGTGTGATAGAGGTATGTATAAAGGGCTATGGAAGAAGAGGGATTGAAGGTGGAGACAATTTCACTATGTAAAGAAAGGAGAAAGTGGGGAAGGGGGCACATTCCAGATGGAAGGAATGCCATAAGCAAAGGCATACTGTCTCAGAAGTGGCTTCCATGTTTAGCTGGGTGTGGTGGTGCACCATGGTAACACCAGTGCTTGGCAAGCTGAGACAAAAGGATCACAGGTTCGCGGCCAGCACCTCCCCAAAAAAGGGGGGCTGGGAGTGTAGCTCAGAGGTAGAACACCCCTCCCATGTTTGAAGAATGATCAATAATCTTATGTGTCTAGAAGAACAGAGGGTGATTAGGGAAATCCAAAAGGGGAGCTCGCAATAACCAATTATTGTTGCCGGGCGTGGTGGTGCACACTTGTAATCCCAGTACTTGGGAGGCTGAGACTGGAGGATCCGGGTTCGCGGCCAGTCTCAGCTACTTAGTGAAGCCCTCTGCAACTTAGTGAGACTCTGTTTCAAAATAAAGAATAAAAAAATATGGCTGGGGGTGTAGTATGGAGGTAGAATGCCCCTGGGTTCAATCCCCAGTTCCGCAAAAAAACCCACAAAAATAACCAATTTTTGTTGAAAATTGTTTCTGGATTAAATTTCCCTTATATAGTTTGTATCTGTTTATTCAATGACCATTTACTGAGTTCTTATAACTCAATAAATGGGAGCATACTATTCTTATTTTTAATTCATCTTTCTGTTTTTTTATACCTCTGACTCTAAACAATCAGGGTGATACTTTTCCAGGGAGAGAGAGGGGGTAGGTGGTGGTTCTACTACTGGTTCTCTTTAATGAATATCTGAAAATTTACCCTCCTAAGAAAAGCTTAATAAGTTATTTGTTATTTATTATTATTATTATTTTTCAGTACTGGGGATGGGACCCAGGGGCATTCTGCCTCCGAGCTACACCCCCAGCCCTATTTTTTTTTATTCTTTTTATATTGAAACCAGGTCTCACTAAGTTGCGGAGGACCTCACTAAGTAGCTAAGGCTGGCTGCAAACCCGGATCCTCCGGTCTCAGTCTACCAAGTACTGAGATTACAAGCGTGCACCACCACGCCTGGCTTAATAAATTATTTTAAATGTCTTTAAGAAGCCGGGCATGGTGGTGCATGCTTGTAATCCCAGTACTTGGGAGGCTGAGACAGGAGGATTGCAGGTT
>PVJS01013336.1:0-42230 GCA_004027185.1 Glis glis | reverse complement strand
CCGGACCTTAAGTAGGCACGAACAGCCCCCCCCCCCATGAAGTTTCAATGAGCCCCCAGTCTCAGGACAACCCTGGAGGTAGGGACGGAGGGAGAGGCTGTGCTTCGGATGAGAAAAGGCAGGGCTAGAACCCGAGCTCTGGTGGGGCCAAGGACAGAGCCACCCCTTCGGACAACTCATGTTAACTGAGCTCTTACCCTAAGTGTACAGAGTCAGCATGCTGCTTTCCAATAAGTGACTGTGACTGTCACCGTCACAGGGGCCAGAGTTCTCCCACTAGGCAAAGCCAGCCCTTTCTCTGCACCAGTTATAAATGTAGCATGAGAAGTAGAACCATCTTGGGAAGCAGAATCCCTCGTGGTCAGCCCCGTGGGACTTTCTGGATGCTATATCAGATGCTCTCCTGTAAGACTGAGATCCATGCATACGTGCACTTTTAAAAAGTGCTTTGTAAACTGGGCATGGTAGTGCACGCTTGGTACGTAATCCCAGTACTTGGGAGGCTGAGATCACAGGTTCGAGGACAGCCTCAGCAAGTAGTGAGACTCTCATCAACCTAGCAAGACCCTATTTCCAAATAAGAATAAAATAGGGCTGGGGGTGTAGCTTGGAGGTAGAATGCCCCTGAGTTCAATCCCTAGAAGCACACACACACAAAAGTGCTTTGTTAGAGGAGTCTAGTAATTTAAAATAATACATTTGAAGTACATTCTAAAATGTATGATGTCTCTTTTTTGTTACGTGCATTTACTTAAATATTGTTTCCAATAAATAAATGAGACATCATATCTAATACAATTCTTTTGTAAAGTGTATATGCCACCCCAACACCCAACTATGGAATTTCTGGGGTCTCGGGGGAACATTTTCCACCTGCCCGGGATTAGTCAGTGGCACTCCCACGATGTCATAGCGCATCGCAAAGCGCGTGCTTGTAGTGCCAGGACTGGGCCTGTGGGGTCTAAGCAACAGTGGGGACCTCTGGCCAAGTGCTGGCCTCCTCTCTGCCTGGAATTGTCAAACTGCAACTCAGCTTTAAAAATACTTTTCTTCAATACCCGGAAAAGCCACCGCAGTTCCTTCATGGAATTCTGCTTCTGTTTGTCTCGCCCTCCTTCTGTGTACATCTTTTTCAGACTTGCTCTGTCCTTTTTTATACATGTGTTGTTCTCGGCTTCATGCCCCTGGGGAGTGTGTGCTCAGCTCTGTGTCCCATTCCTTGTTGCCTTCCAGAAGTCTGTCTTTCTCGCAAGTCTTTGACTCTAGGTCAGACCTCCCCTCAGAGCTTAGTCTTGCATCTACAACTGCAAGCTGCACCTCTCCACTTGGGGAGACAAAACCATCCCCGTCTGTCTTCCCCAGTGACCGCCATCTCGCTGAGTGTCAGTGCTGTCCATGCATAAGAGAGCCCTAGGTTGCTGGGTACGCTGGCACATGCCTATAATCCCAGTACTTGGGAGGCTGAGACAGGAGGATCACAGGTTCAAGGACAGCCTCAGCAACTTAGCGAGACCCTCAGAAACTTAGCAAGACCCTGTTTCAAAATAAAAAAAAAATAAAAAGGGGTATAGCTTGGAGTTAGAATGATCCTGGGCTCAATCCCTAGTATAGAAGAAGGAAGAAGACAACATCATGTTTTTAGGCCTGTTACAGATACAGTTTATTCAACAAATATTTTTCAGGGCCTATCATGTGCCAACTATAAATTTAAGTAAAGCAGTAGCTTTCAAACTTGTGTTTCCTTATGTCTCACAGTAGGAAATGGATTATTCATTGGGACCCAGTGTGCCCCAATTCTGAGGCACAACCTCACAAAG
This sequence comes from Glis glis, assembly GCA_004027185.1. Taxonomy (NCBI): domain Eukaryota; kingdom Metazoa; phylum Chordata; class Mammalia; order Rodentia; family Gliridae; genus Glis; species Glis glis. Next base: position 40,413 of record PVJS01013336.1, on the reverse strand, counting down.
CAGTGCTAACCTGCACCACAGGAGATGCCTGGCTGCTTTCTCTTCTATTTGGTTTTAATAACACACTAAATTAATTTCATGATGTACTACTTGGCCCACAGCCTTTAGTTACTAGGAGCTGGGCAGAAAGCACAAGCGAAGCAGCCCCTGTCCCGAGTGATCGGCAAAGCTGTTCTAGGCATGGGGATGCCAGCCTCACCGGGGGCTGGGCTTGGTTGTGTGTGTGTCTGTGTGTGTGTCTGTGTGTGGTACTGGGAATGGAACCCAGGGGCATTCTACCTCTGAGCTACACCCCAGCCCTATTTTATTCTTTTATTTTGAAACAGTATCTCTCTAGGTTGCATAGGGGGCTGGGCTTTTAAGATCTGTGCCCCAGGCCCGGAGGTTGGCACATTAGCACACCACATAGTAGGTAGGCACCTGCCTGTTGGTCTTCTGAGACCAACTAGATTTTAAATTAGCCACTGAAATAAGTCCCTTCAATTCCTGTGAACTAGGCTAATTGGGTCAGCCTTTCTTTCTCCGCAACCTAAGAGCAGGCTTCAGGGAATGGGGCACTAAATGTTGTGTGAGCCTTTGGGGTGCAGGAGGGGCCAGGGACTGTAGTTTTCATCAGAATTTCAAAGCATAAGGGCATGGAAAAAGGGTCAGAGCCACTGTCCTGGAGATTAAAAGCTGTGTGCGATGCTCTAGGAAACAGAAGAGGAGAGAGTGGGTGGTGTTGGCATTTGCTGACTCTTCCTCTCTGGTCCTGCTGATACGGGATCCTTCTCCCTCTCTCACCTGGTTCCCATCACACCTTCATTGGTCCACCTCACCCAGGCTCCAAAAGTGGCAGCAGCCTGAAGTCTCCCCACTGCGGGCTGGGAGGCCTGAGATCGAGGCTCCCCGAGGCCCGCCCATTTTCAGCCAGAGCGTGGGAGGGCTGTCATTTGCCTCAGGGCTGCCCATGTGGTCGAGGTCTTGGCCACTGTTGGGTTTAACTCCTAAGCACAGCTTCCTCGCTAAACATGGTTTTTAGCAGCACTCTGCAAATCTTTGCAGAAAGCCAGCGGGACCTCTAGATGTTTATCTGCCACCACTGAGAAAATCGCATTCCCAGCTCTTCCTACCTGTGCACACCCAGGGAGCTCCTGCTGCCGAGGCTCATTTCGGATGGGGCAGACACAGGGCCTGAGGTGGACGTCAGGCTCTGCTGGAGCCATCTTGAAATCCTTAATACATTTTTTAAGAAGCTGCCCCATATTTTCATTTTGCAGTGGACCCCATAAATTATGCAGCCAGTCGTGACCATGAGAGAGGCCCTTCTGCCTGCTTTTCTGCTTGCCTTTGTTTAGAAAAGTAATTAAAGATCTACTGACTAGACCACAGTGACTCAGTGAAGTGCTTGCATGCTGTATACGAACAACAACAAAAACAACAGCTATATTTAGACTCCAAGACGTCTGCACAGACCCCAGTCTGCTGGCGGGAGTATTTATGTGTGCTTTGTAGTTTCTGGCTGTTTATAGAGCCACCAATTCGTTCTGGGCCTAACCCAGGTCTGTGAGAGTTCCAGTTCTTGTCAGTTCTTTACTTGTAGTTTCTGCTGCTTCCTCATTTCGTATAGGGAGGTACAGTTGACTTCGATTCCTGAGAAGTTTTATTTAGCCATAGGATTATAGTGTTAGATTTGGAAGGAACCTTTTAGAGCACATCTAACTTTCTCAGGCCCAGAACCTGCCTGGGCAGACATCATTAAATAGACTAAAGGCCAGGACCCGAATTCAGGTCCTCCCACTTAGAGCCCAGTGTCTTTGAACAGGGCCCCATGACGCTGGCTTTTCATCGCAGCTCAACACCACACACTGGGACCTTGACTTCGAATTGCTAGAATACAGTTAACATGTACTAGCCAACAGCAGATATGTTATTTATTTATTTACTTATTTATTTATTGTTGAAAGGCATGGCTCATTTTACAAAATGAAATATAATGAAGAAACCCAATATATAGCACAGATATAGGTGTAGCTGCTATAGTTGGGGGAGGGGAGAAGGTCAGAACTTGGTGGGTTCTAGCACCCGAAGAAGCTCAATTTGGAAACCCAGGTCTCAGACCTTCAAGGGGATACCCAGCAAGAAAAGATCTAGGTGCCTCAGCAATGGGAGCTACTGAGGAATGAGGCAAAGGCTGACCAGGTCTCATTGGCACTGGAAGGTCCCTCTGACAGCAGTGCAGAAGACACATTTAAGATGTGACAATGGAGCCAGGCATGGTGGCGCACGCTTGTAATCCCAGTACCTGGGAGGCTGAAACAGGAGGATTGCTGGTTCATGGCCAGCCTTGAACTTAGTGAGGCCTTCCGCAATTTAGTGACACCCTGTTTCAAAATAAAGAATAAAAAAAAACAGGGCTGGGGGTGTAGCTCAGAGATAGAAAGCCTCTGGGTTCAATCCCCAGTACCACACACAAAAAAAAAGATGTGACAATGGTTCATGCAGAAGGGGATAAGGGCACACACTATGATGACCTTCAGAAATACGGAGACGGAAGGATAGAAAAGACCAGAGATGCATCAACAGTTCCTGTGGATCATGTGATGTGAGGGATGAAGGAACCCACAGCAAGAAACAGATGCATTGCCTGCCTCGGGCAGCCAGACTAGGGGGACCCCGCTGGCCAAGGGGTGGGTTTTTGAGGAGGAGAGAGCACAGAATGCACAGGGCTTTGGACCCGCTGGACGGGAGGTCTGTGGAGCATTCACCCCCATTGGAAAGCAAGCTCGAGCTCACCTGAGGAAAAGGATCACTCAGTGGCAAGCCAAGGATGACCTGCTGCAGCAGCGCCATGTGCAGACAAGCCTGGTGGCAGCGCTACCAAATGCACCCTCAGACGGCGGCCGCCCCTGTGCTCAGCTGGAACGACCGCGGGGCTCTCCACACTCTCCTCTCTAAGCCTGGCACTCGCAGTGGATCACCAAGACTTGTACTAAAGGGATGAAAGGATTGTGGAATCGCAGATGCACACCCGGAAATCCCAGCCACACAGGAGGCTGGAGCCACAGCTACTTCAGGGGGTCAGATGTCATGTGGAACGATGGCATGCTATGAAATTAGGGAAACCCAACAGATGACTTCAGGTTGTCCAGTGCCCCCTCTGCCCACCTGAGTCTGGCTATGCTTCTGTTCCATGTCACAAATTGGGCAAGCCAGAACTTCCCCAATTTGGGGAACTGGGCTGAGCCTCTAGAACCCCTGACTTGAGAGTGCTGGACAGCCAGGGTACCTGTAGCCCCCAGATCTCAGACTGTAGAATGTCAGAGCAGGAACCACCCAGGGGTGCAAGGGCAGTGCCCTTTAGAGATGGGAAACGGAGGACTACTTTATTAGTTTTTTGTTGTTGTTGCTGCTCTAACGAAAATACCTGACAAGAACAAGTTAGAGGAGGAAAAGTTTATTTGGCTCATGGTTTCAGAGGTTCAGTCCATGATTGGCTGGCTCCAAAGCAGAAATGTCATGACAACAGGGTATGGTAGAAAGAAGAGGCTCAGCTCCTGGCACCCAGAAAGCAGAGACAGAGGGGGGGAGAGAGACACCATGCCCCCAGTAACCTACCTCCTCCAGCCATTCCCTACCTGCTTACAGTTGCCAACCAGTAAACCCATTCAAATGATTAATCCATCAATGCATTTATCCACTGATGAGGTCAGGGCCCTGATTCAGTTATTTCACCTTTGAATGTTGTTGCATTGCCAATCCAGGAGATTTTCTGGGGGACACCCTATAGCCAAACCATAACAACCATCATGACCATGATAAACATGTCAACAGCAGCCTGGTTAAAAGATGTCCTCTGTGGCAGCCAGGCATGGTGGCTCACACCTGTAATTCCAGTACCTGGAAAACTGAGACAGGAGGATCGTAGGTTGGAGGCCAGCCTCAGCAACCTAGTGAGACCCTGTTTCAAAATAAAAAAGGCTGGAGGTTTAGCTTGGAGGTAGAATGCCCCTGGGTTCAATCCCCAGTACTAAAAAAAAAAAAAAAAAAAAAAAAAAAGCCTTCCCGGTGAAACTGTCTGCACATGAAGAGGTGGGTTAGAAGGGATGGTTTTACCCACCCTGCTCCCATCTGATTCAGTCTTTGCAGTCCTGTTGCAAAACTGGCATTAGTGATAGTCACAAGGAACCACAGTTAGGTATATAATTTTATCACCAGATGAGATATTACATGTTGAAGCACCTTGAAAAGTATAAAGCTGGTGCATATTTGTGTTTCTTTCAATGAGCTGGTTTTACATTTTAATAATACCAGTAATGAAGTTGGGTCTACAGTTTTAGTTTAGAAAAATGAAACATCTCAGAAATTTTGCAAGGAGGCCTCATGTTTCTGAGGCTTTTTTAGAAAAAGGTTCTCCTTGGACAGATCACAGTCTGCTTCTTAAGGGAATGAGCATCAGTTCTTGAGTTGCTAAGTCCTGCCCATGACGAGCTCTCTGTGCCTGGATGATGTAGATTCTTTGCTATGGGATCACAGACGCATGTTTACTTTGGAAAACCATGCTAATTGGGAATATGATTTTCCCATTGGGTGTATATGTAGTCAAATTGAAAGGTTTTGAAGAACCTTAGAATGACTAGATTCCCGTGTGTAATATACCCACGAGACAACTTAGTTGAGACCTTTATTCTGAAGATAAAATGACTGAGGCTTCAAAAAATCTTAGAAACTCGAAAAGAAAGATCCTAAGACTCAAGAGTGTGAAGGAAGTGGGAAGAGCGGGTAACATCAGAAATGCCGCTCCTCCACTCTGGTGATTCCGTGTAGCTCGGAGCCACTTACTCTTGGGCTGGTTTCATGGGGTCTGTATAGAGGGAGTAAAATAAAGAATGTGAGCGAGAATTGGAATCTAGAAAACCCTGCGAGTGTTTAAGCCATGCTGACATAAGATGGTGTTCCGATGCCAAGGTCAGTGATTTCTCGAGAGTACTGAGAAGTTTCTGAAGGCTGTTTGTTGATAACAGAAGTTCATTTTTCAGTTTTGTAAGATAATTTGGGTTGGGTTTTTTTGTGCTTTGTTTTGTTTTGGAGGTTTTTTTGTTTTGTTTTGTTTTGTTTTGTTTTGTTTTGTTTTGGTACTGGGGATTGGACCCAGGGGTGTTCTCCCTCTGAGCTATACCCCCAGCCCTTTTTATCTTTTAGATTGAAACATGGTCTCAGTATGTTGCTAAGGGCCTTGCTAAATTGGTGACACTGGTCTTGAACCTGCAATCCTCCTGTCTCAGCCTCCCAAGTACTGGAATTACAGTGTGTCACAACACCTGGCTGATAATCCAGGTTTTTGGTGGAGGATTAAGGAGAACTCTCAGACATACCTCTTGGCCCTGCAAACCCAAAGATAGTGTGAGGCTGATGCTGAGAGGGACTGGGATTGGGTCAGGGGTGGCCCCAGGATGGAGAGTCACACTGTAGTCAAGTATTCTCCTGTGGTGGAGCTTATTCCAGCCAGTGGCAGCTGGAGAATCGTTGAGGACCACCAATATACACGGACTTTTCTTGAGGGTGTACAGATTTGAACTTACATTGCTGATCTTGTCATAATAATGCAGAGTTCTAATTGGGCTCCAAAGTCCCAGGCAGCTCAAAGTCCTCTACAATGACCTGTCATTCTGATTCTTATCAATGGGGAGAGGTCTGGGAGTGGGGTGGAGCAGAAAGAGGAGCTCAGTTCCTCCTGCCTGGTTCAAATTTACTGTTTCACGCAATGATCCTCCCCAACCCCAAACTGGGAAATTGTGGGATTTCCTTTTGGATCCTAACTGGCCAATTCAGTTGTTAAAGTGAACAACATTTCTATTTCCTTTGTTATATCCCCTTTCAAAATTGACTTACATTACAAATGAAGTCATCTTTTCCTACCTTCTCCCTCACTTTCTCCAGCAAGGCTTTCTATGACTTCTCTCAGTGGCTTCGTAAGCATCTCTGTCTCTAGTCAGCAGATCTAGCTCACGGTATAACTTGCTTTGAAATTCCTGCATCTCCAGGGCACGCTTGCCCCTCCCCATCAAAACACAAAATTTCCCCAACATTGAAAACCAAAGTTAAAAAGCTATGTTAAGCCAAGAAAATAGAAATCTGTAAAATTGCCCATTTGGGAGAGCTGAGGGAACCTTCATTGTCCATTATCAAATTCCAACATCTCATGCCTAAAGAGACCCAGTGATGTGCCAGGTGTGGGGAAGTCAAGGCAGGAGCCAGTAGATAGAGGAGAGGGGCACTTTAGAGGGGTCACATGGCTGTCCAAGGCTATGTGAAATCGCAGCATAGGGGAGACAACAATTCTACATTTACTAATGGGTTCTACATTGAAAGTTTTTTTGCAAGGAGATAACAGCTGCAGAATCTTAATTTGTAAGACATTGGCAAAGATCCAGACCAGGAGAATCCACCTCAGGTACTAATAAAACACAGTTGTCTTTTTGTTTTTAATTTTCCAGCTCAAAGGTATCTTAGAGCTTATCTAATCCAGCTTTTTATATGAAGAAATTGAGTCCCCATGTGGAAACACTATAATGATACTTTAAGACCACAGAATTAGTTAATATGATTTCTTGATTTTTGTTTTTCCATCAAATTAAGCAGAACTCATTTTTTGGAAAGGAGCTGAGAAGAGAGGGTGGAGGAAGAAACCTTTGCTAATGCCAAACCTTTTCCAAAGCCAAGGACTCCTCCATCTGCAGGGGCGTGGTTTTGTGGGGGGGGGGAGTTGAGGGAATTGGGTTTTTTTTAGAGGGGGTTGAGGGGATTGGTTTTTTTGGGGAGGGGGTTGGTATAGAGGATTGAACCCAGGGGCTTTCAATCTCCAAGCCACACCCCTAGCCCTATTTTTTTTTCATTTTTAAATAGCGTCTCGCTAAAGTTGCTGAGGGTCTCCCTAAGTTACTGAGGCTGGCCTCCCACCTGCCATGCTCGTCTCAGCCTCCCAAGTACTGGGATTACAGGAGTGCACCACCACACCTGGCTTTTGTTTTTTTTATCTGTAAAATGGGAATGATAGCATCGAGCTCATCCAGCTTTGTGAGAATTAAATGACACAATTCATGTAAAGTGCTTAGCTGTGCACATAGCAGGGTAGGATGCAGAGACAGGATAAAAGCCGGAGGAGGTGGTGGAGTGGGGCAGGTGGAGCTGCTTCTCTGAAGTGTCGCCGGTCGTTGAACACAGTGGCAAAGCTCTCAGAACTTGGATCTCAGCGGAAGCTTCACAGCAGTATGAATTCCTCCGTGCCTGAGGACTTGGTCCTTGAATACTTGAGGTAGTTTAATATTTAACCGTTACCATTGCATAACTTTCTGAGTGATGTGGAGGCCATAAAGGCCAGGCAGCAACGTGCGCCAGGGCATCTCAACATTCATCCTGCTAAAAAACCAATGAAACCCACCTTCTAAGGCACAGTGTTTCCAATTGTATAGGTGCAAAAGCCCCGAGCTTTAAAGAAAAGTAATTTTCCACTTCAAACCTTTAAAAACATTTAACTTAATTTGAATGCAATTAACATTTAAATTAGAAGTTTGAAACTTTAAGTGTGCGGACCTGCCTCTTGCTTCACATGATTCTCAGCTCGAGGGGAGGGAGGTCCGGGATTGTCCCCCAGCCAGGCTGCCCAGAGCCCGGAGCCCTGCTTGGAAAATGCAGAATGCTGGCTCCTGGCCCCGTGTGACCTCAGGACGCGAGCTGGGCCTTGCAGTGCTTTGTACTCCTGAGGGCCCATGTCAGAGCCCAACTTTCCAGAGCTTTCACATTCTTGACATTTTTTTCAACTCTTTCGCTTCTTTCTCTGGCAGCCTTCAAACACAGCTCTTGCCAATACTTTTCTTTCCACACTTCAGTGGATTTTTCTGTCCCTGTCCTATTTTAATAATTCTCCATGTCTCCTGATTTTTAAGACCTCTTTCCTCATATTCGCTCTCAGAGGACAGACACAGCCACTCAGCGCAGGGTCCCAGAGCTGGCCGGGCCGGCAGGGCTGTTCAGCGAGAGGCCATATGCTTCTAACCGTGGCTGGAAGCTTTCTTTAATCTTTAATAAAATTTAGGTCGCAAAATAGGACCGTATATCCTTTTCCTGAACCGTTTCTACTGGCCATTTTAGCGGAACCTTCTTTTTCCACTTGGGATCTGAGGCAGGTGACCTGGCTCAGGTACAGCATCTGGGTCCTTCCATGGCACCTGAGGGCTTGTGAGGAAATCACCGTGCCTCCTGCCTTCTTCTCCAGGAGTCGCGTCCCACCCAAGCCGTCCACCTGTCCCTGCAGCCTCTGCTTACCATCTTCCACCCCCTGCTTGACCCTGTGGTTGGCAGCCCAAGCCCCCTGCACCCAGCACCACCAGGGTCTCCACCCGGCCGCCAGGGCAGTGGTCACTCACAAACCCACTGAAGGCTGAAATGTCACTGGGCTTTACTTGATGTGTATGTAGAGTGTTGGCTGGATGCCAGGGCTGGAAGGAGGACTGGAAAGGATTCCTGCCCTTAGGAGTCACCTGGGGAAAGAGGGCAAGAAGTCCACAGATCATGGCAAGAAGCACAGTGATACCAGAGGCATGGTCCAGAGGTCCCAGCTAGCTAACTCATCCTTTTCCAGAACCTTCTAGATTTTCCACCCTTGCCCATAGTTTTCCATTCAGGCACGTCTGTGGAGAAGAGCACCTCCTGCTCCCTTTTTTTTTTTTTTTTTGTGGTACTGGGGATGGAACCCAGGGGCATTCTACCTCTGAGCTACACCCCAGTCCTATTTTATTTTTTATTCTGAAACAGGGTCTCACTAAGTTGTGGAGGGCCTCACTAAGTTGCTGAGGCTGACCTCCAACCTGTGATCCTCCTGTCTCAGCCCCCCAAGTGCTGGGATTACAGGCCTGTGCCACCAAGGCTGGCTTCCTCATTCTTTGCAAAGGAATCCGGCAGAGATGCCATAGTGTGTAACCCACCCCCTTCTGGCAGGACACAGGCTTCAAAGTTGAGCCATGTGGCAACAACTCCAAAGTGGTCCTTTAAAGACCCCATTGTCATACCACACCCACGCCTGCCACCTCTAGTACACAGGACACCATTCTGTTTCTCCACACAGAAAATACACAAGCTAACCTCCAGTAACAGCGTTTGAAACTTCTCAGCTGTCCCGGTTGCATGTAACTACTCTTTCCAGCGGCCAAGGCCCCTCCCCTCCTCCATATGTCTGCAGCCCTGCCAGCACTTCACTTGGGTCCCTGGGAGTCATATCACATGTCAGCTGTGGCCACCTGCTCAGCTTGTGCCCAATTCTTGTCTTCTCCTCTGGCCGGATGTAACACAAGCCCCCTGAGGTTCAGAACTGCCCGGGCCGCTCCTCTGAGCACACTCAGGGCAGAAAGGAAGGGAATCTCCCCCGACACTGCGCAGGGCCAGCACCATCCCCCACCCCGGCTTTGGGAGTCTCACCTGTGTGGTCTTGAACACCCTGCTTTGAACACCCTGCTTACTCAAGGATGTGTCCTCCTGGTAGGAAGTGTGTGTAATCAGTCGTTTGACAAAGATTTATTAAGCTTAGAGTCTAATCACTATTTCAGCAGGTCAAAACAAGTAAAAATAGCATGATTTCAGATAAAGGTGGGCAGACTGACACGACTTACTGTGGATTGGAGGTGCGGCAGGGGTAACTGGGTCAGGAAGGCGGCCTGGGGTTCTGGGTGGAGTCGCTGGCGGATGGGGGTCTGGACAGGCTTGTGTTTGGGGAAGGGTGACATGAAGTCTCTCTGGGACAGGGCCAGTCTGAGATGCCAGTCAGGCCTTCAGCAGGAGCTGGTCGCTAAAGGTGGTAGACAGCCATTTGGGCATCATCAGGGTAGTGTTGGCATTGGAACCTTGGAATAAAAAATTTCCCAGGGATAGAGAGAGTCAATGGGAAGGAGCAGAGGTGCAGGCTGGGCCCAGAGGGAACCAGCCAGGGGTGGTGGGGAGCGCGGGGATGGGTGCAGAAGGAGGTGGGAAGTGCTACTTGGTCCTTTCACCCAGTCCTGGGTCCCATGCTGGACGTGTCCAGAGAGGGCCTGGGAATCTCAGAGCCTCTGACCACCAGGAGCTCAGCAACACAATGGAGGACATGAGAAATGCTGGAAGAATTGCTCAGCAGACCTGCAGTTGTAGTAGGATTTTGTCAGCCAAGAAAAAGGTTTCAGCAAGGCCAGTTTCCACACGGAAACAGCTTCCACGCGGGGCTGCTGGAGAACCAGTGTCCTCGGCCACCCTGAGCCTCGCTGGTTCCCCAGAGGCCTCCCAGACCCATGAGCACAGCCTGCCGTCACCTGTGCTTCCTGCCTGAAGTCGCTCTGCCCAGACAGTAGCCACAGCAGTGCTGCGTAGTTATCATTAAACTTTCTGAAGCCGGGCACGGTGATGCATGCCTGTAATCCCAGTACTTGAGAGGCTGAGACAGGAGGATCACAGGTTCAAGGGCAGCCTCAGCCATGTCGTGAGGCTTTCAACAACCTCACACAGGAGATGAGTGGATTATGACACATGACCTTCTAGAAAGCCATGACATTGACTATCTTGCCTAACTCTATGTTTTATTTGTATGGCCATACTCCTTAGAGCCTTCTCTGTATATTTTTATTTTGTTTTGTTTGCAATACTAGAGATTGAACCCAAGGGTGTTCTACCTCTGAGCTAGACCCCCAGCTCTATTTTATTTTATTTATTTATTTATGTATCTATTTATTTATTGAAACTAGGTCTCACTGAGTTATTAAGAGCCTCGCTAAGTTGCGGAGGCTGGTCTGAAACCTGCAATCCTCCTCTCAAGTCTCAACCTCCCAAGTACTAGGATTACAGGCATGCATCACCACGCTCGGCTCTGTATGTTTTCATAGCAAATATAGATAGATGAAATATGAAAACTGGGTAGAAGGTAAGCTTAGAAAAAGTCTGAGTCAAGGCTAAGTTGTCTGCTGAGCATTTTCCTCCCCGGCCCTGGCCAGCAACTGACGTGGGGGTAAAATCACACTGAGCTGCCCTTCCCCATGAAGATCAGCTGAATGGCAAAGAGAAGCGCTTTGCCATCACTTGAGAGGGGAGGAAGAAGTCACAAGTGCATTACAGACTGTGTGTGGAAGCCCCAAGCCTTGGGTCTGCACTCAGGGTGCGGGGAGTGACGACCACTCATGCCCAAGCCCCGCATTCTGCCCTTACAACACACCAGAGGCGCGGTGCACAGTGGGAGACGGGGGCAGCTCCAAAAGACCTGCCCTCGAGTTCTGGTCTCCCTGCTTCTGAGTGGGCCAGGCCTCTGCAAGCCATCTCCCATCTCCTGAGCCTCAGCTTGCTCGTCTGCAAAATAGGGTGACATCAACGTCTTCCTAATAGAAGTGTTTTAAGGCCAAATGTATTTAATGTATGTGGATAGTTTATACAAAACAGTTATAACTGGGATGGGAGAACAAAGGGTTGTCCCTCTGTCTTGTTCCAGGCCCCTCGTGACCTCTCTCTGTGGACGTTAACAATACCTGGTGGTCACCCAATGCCACATCTAGCCCCAGCCCAGCACTTACCATTAGATGGTATTGGCACCATCTTAAGGGAGGAATGTTTTGTAAATGCAAAGTTTCTTTTAGACAGAGGAAAGTCTTTACTTTTCTAATTCTAATGAGAATTGTACTCCTATTTATTTATTTATTTTATTTATTTTTGGGTGGCGCCGGGGATTGAACCCAGGGCTTTGTGCATGCTAGGCAAGCCCTGTACCACTGAGTGCATCCCCAGCCCTGTACTCCTATCTCTTTAAGTGACCATTTGAGAAGAACACATCCACTTGGTTTTTTAAAACAACTAAGTTCTGTTGAAACAATAATTATGTTTTTGGAATGCCTCGATATTAATAAGCATCTCTCTCTCTCTGAGTGGTTAATTGGAAATATGTAATATGATATTGTTTTGTTATATTACCAGAGCGTGGGGGGAGGGGCTCCCTCAAGTAAAAAGCCATTTTATTAATTGATTTCATTTTATTAATTGCTTTCTTTTTTTTTTCTGCCTCTCATTTCAGAACGGTTTGATCACCACTGTCCCTGGGTAGGCAACTGTGTGGGGAAAAGAAACTACAGATTTTTTTATATGTTTATTTTATCCCTGTCTTTTCTGACAGTCTTTATATTTGCATTCGTTATCACCCACGTCATTCTTCGTAAGTATGCTGGCAAAATCAGATTACGTATGTAACCATTTGCTTGACTTTGGTTTTCTGATTTAATTTTGATTTAATATTTTGGTCATTTCGGGCTTTCTCTTCCTTCTCTTTCCCCTTTCCCCTCCTCACTTCCACCTGCTCCCTTTCCGTTTTGCACTTCCTCCATCCCTCTCCATCCCTCCCTCTTTCCCCCACCCCATCCTCCCAAGCAGTTTCCTGGGCACCTGGACCAGGTGTTGCTTCCACTAGCAAGACGTTCCCTGTGATACACCCGTCCCTTTTCCAACCTCAGTGACTTCTGCTAAGGGATCCCCTAAAAGATTCACCCCTACATTTTGCACAAAGGACCATGTACCACAATAACAAATGTTGAACGGCAGAGCCTGTTTCCTTAACATGGTATCTACTCGCACAGGAAGTCACCCTCCCCAGGACAAATGTCTGGGGATACAGACTGCGTTTGCTTGTACACACATCTATACATGTTTAAAATATACATCTGATGAGATACTTCATTATCTGCTAGAACATGAACAAACTACACTCGCCATATAGAGGAAGCAACTTTATTAAAAAGTAAGATTACGATGTAAATGATTTGAATGTATTTGCATAAGCAAATGGCACGTTTTCTTTTCCCATTCCGAAGATCATAACTTTGAGTTTCTTTTGTCTCCTGGTCGTTCGCCTTCCTGCCACAGGGAGTAATGAGAAGAAGGAAGGTAATTGGCTTAGAACTATAAATTCAGGCCTTCAAACTTCCATCACGTGCCATTAGCAACATTAAAAACCAGCCTTTCCCCCGTCCACACACCTGAAGTACAACCACCCATTAGTGAGTTAGCCCCGCTCCACACGCTTCCAGAAGCATCTGAACAGAGGCCTTGCTTTCTTCCCATGCATCTCTGAAGCACACGTGGAGCCCGCAGGAGCTCAGCCTGGGCACCCTTCCCTCCCTGCTCCTTGGGTGGGGTCCATGTGTGGGCTGGGGGAGTGGGGGTACAGAACGATTCGCATTACCTCTCTATCAGCATCATCCAAATGCTCATAGGTATTTTAAATCCTAATGCCCATTCTTCATGACTCTACTCCTTTTGTCTGAATGGGACACAGATTTGTAATACATGCATGTTGGCCCTAACTCGTGGGCTTGCAAGAAACAATTCGTGCTCCTTAGAGTCCCCTTCCATGCCAGCTGAGGCTAGGGCTGCAAGTGGCTCTTCAGAGGCCCATTTTCTCCAAATATAGAGTCCCAACATGGCAAAAACTGAGCCAGGGTCCTACCCGTGGATCCATAGACCAGAGAAGCAGAGAGAAAGCTGCTTTGTGGTGCTATGTGTTATTTTCAAAGAAGCAAGCATTGACATAACCAGAGAATGAATAGTACTGACTTCAGCACACACATGGCATCAAAAAGTAGTATCTTCACCTCACAGTCTCAGAACATCTTTGACAAGTTTAAGTGCTTCCATGCACACCATTGAATGGTGTTTATGGCTCGCCCCACATTCTGGATATTAGGGGCCAGTTTTCACTTGTTCATTTATGTACATAAGCTCCAGCACACATCGACACATGGGTTCACACACTCGCGCCCTTTCACACCCAGTCACACGTGCACTCTTCACACACACACACTCATGCTCGCGCACAGTGAAGCCCGCCCCTGCCACCACAGTCAGGTTGTGATGTGCATTCCCCGTTCACCTTTCCTAAAGTCTCCCCTACCCTGGCTCCAGCTACCTGGAGTTTACTAGAGTTCATGCTTAATTGTTGCTAATCTAATCTACTACCAAAAAAGTGAAATTTATCAGTCTGCAAGGTATATTTTGGACAAAAGGAAACAAAGCTTTCTCTTTCCCCTTGTTCTGCACCCCCACCAACCCTCATGAAACAGCCCGCTGCCCACTTGGCTTGGCATGCGATGCTCTCCAAGGGCAGAGGGTTACGTGGTCCCTACCTCCCCATGAGACTCCGGCGACATCAGCAGAGCAGAGAGCTGCTGAGGGCAGCCGGGGGCCATCACCAGGACCCTCCCTGCCAGGTGCTGGGCTCCGAAGCCTGGATTTCTTTCTAGGGAAGGAGAGTTTAGGCAGCCAAAACAATGCGAGTGCGGTAGAGAGAGAGAAATGGTTTCTTCTGAGCTCCTCACTTCTCCTCAGGGTTGTGCTCCTCCACAACCTGCAGCACGTCCACCTGCTGGCAGTGCCCTGAGGCCTCGGGAGATGCAAGAAGTTTCTTCATGCACCTGCCTCCCCTCATTAGGGAAGGGGCTCTTGCTGCAGTCCTTCCGGCCTTCCTCCCCACCACGCTGCGCTTCTTTGTGCCTCGGTGGTGGGCAGTGGGCCCAGAGAGAGCAGGAACTCAGGGAAGAAAATGGAGCCCAGTCCCCTTCACCTTCCTGCAGTGGGTCACACTTGTCACTTACAGAGGGGCCCGGGTCCCTGCCACTCACTAACTCCCGCACTGCAGCCGGGCTAGTTCAACAATGCAGTGGGCAGCAGCCCGGTGTGTCTCACCTGTTCCCTTGCGTGTTCATTGCTGCACAAGGGTGAGATTGTGTCCTCTGAAGCCCAGTGACCTCATACAGTACTGAGGGACCCCTCATGGTCACCCAAGGTGGGCCTGGCAAGTCCTCCTCCGAAAAGCCTTTATCTTAAAAAGTATGATATCAATACATTAAACAGAAATTGATTCTCATCAGATACCTTTGAACTCAAGCCCCTAAAGAAATGTTTTCTTGCACAGACAAACCCATTTTAAAATGTCTTAAACCCAAAAGGAATCAGTAATAAACTATAGCTTTCCAACTTCGTTTATTCTGGGTGCAGAGAAGGACGTCTATGTCATATGTAGCCAAATCTACAGGACGTCTAAGGGCCAAAAGTTAACAAATTTTGGGAAAACAGAAGAGGGAAAAAATAGCATACAGTATTCTGTTTTCCTATTAAAATGAAGGAGTAATCAGAACTATAATTTATGGGAAAGTATGCAGACATCCATCTGCTTTTATTGAAACAATATCCTGCAGATGTTGAGTCTAATTATGAATCTGCCATTTTCTTGTTGAGTAACTTTAGTAGAATCTCAATCTTCCATCAGTAAACTGGGTGCCATGGCACTTACAAAATATAATTATTTCGTTGATCTTCGGACACCTATTATTTTTATGTAGATGAGAGCTTTGGGCATGAGGCTGTTTATTCTGGAGATAAATGATGGAATACTGAATGTTGCTTTCACTCCCACAGTTTCACAGCAAACAGGATTCCTCAATGCGCTGAAGGACAGCCCTGCGAGATATCCTTTCTGGTGGTTCCGTGCAGATCGCGCTAATATGTATTTCACTGACATCTGCATCTTACCTCCTCATATTTGGTCGTGGCTTTTCTTCTCATAAATCTTACTCTTTTTCCTTCTGCAAAGCACCCGAGAACTCCCTAATACTCACATGCTGAATGGCATCTGCACACTTGAATCTCTAAGTGACCCATCAAGCCTTGTCTAAATTGAAGTGCTCTTCAGCAAGAACACCAAGTGTGAATTCTTGCCCACCCCCAGCCTTGACTGGTGGGAGATCAGGTTGGGCTGCGGAGAAGCAGGGCTGCGAGCTCTGCCTGGTCTCCTTTTGCTGGGCAGGTGGTCCGTACAGACCATTTATGAACACACGTGCGTGGTTCTGCGGCTAGGTGTGAGCCACCGGGAGAGATGCCTAGACCCGCTGGATGGATGGTGTCTGCGGTGCAGTTTGGCGTTCTTTTGGGAAACAGAGATGACCTGTATTGTTTCTAGAAACAGAGCCCCTTTTCACAGTCCTGGAGGGACTGAGGGCGGCCAATCTCGAGTCATTGGAATCAGTGAGGATCATTTCCCATCCTCCCAAACAGGATAGATGAGCCCCTACCATCATATTGTGAATCTTGAAAGGAAAGCGCCCACCCACTGAGTGCTCGAATGGGCCCTGGGTTTACACGATGGCCGTGCAGTCCTCCAGCTGGACCTGCCGGTCTGGCTCTGCGGACCCGTTCTCTCTTCTTCATGTAACTGGGTAAACTGCACTTGAACTCCTCATTGCTGTCTCGAGTGACTTTCATCTTAGAGAATTGTACTGCATGTGCCCATCGTGTACTTCTTATTTATTTATTTATTTATTTATTGCAGTGCTGGGGATGCAACCCAGGTCCTTGCACATGCTAGGCAAGTGCTCTACCACTAAGCTACACCCCAGCCTGTTTTCATGTACTTCTTTTTTTTTTTTTTTGTACTGGGGATTGAACCCAGAAGTGTTCTACCTCCAAGCTATATCCCCAGTCCTATTTTTTGTTTTTTATTTTTATTTTTTTTTAATCAGTGGTTTCGCTAAGTTGCTGAGGCTGTCCTCAAACCTGCAATCCCCCATCTCAGCCTCCCAAGTACCGGGATTACAGGCATGTGCCACCACACCCGGCTATGCTCTGATCTATCTTAAAGCCTTCTTTCCTGAGAGAAGACAGGCTTGTCTCAGTCTTCCAGGGAATCAGATGCATCATGAAACCTGCAGGTCATCGATGCAGGGTGGCTGAGACTGCTCTATGACATCGCACACTCACACCAGCTAACCTGTGACTGGCGGCAGTGCTGCCCACAGCTCGTCCTCACTGGATGGAAGTCTGTCTGGAGCAAGGATCTGTAAAGGCCCAAGTTCTCAACACTAGAGGAGGATTCTGACCAACTTGCCTGAGCTCAGCGCCACAGTCTAGTGTAACCGTCGCAAGTGACCACTACAGACTGCTCTCAGGCAAGAACTTAACTTATATTTTCAAACTTTCAGTGGCCGCACATCTGATCTCCAAGCCACGGTATAAAAATATTTTGCTGAGAAATCAAGGCGCAGGCAAAGCTTTCTCAGGGTGGATTTATTCTGCAAGATAGCCAACAATGAATGTCATTGAGAGTAGTGAGAGATTAGAAACAAAAATGACTAACAACTAACCAAGACACCTTATCAAAAATATTAACATAAAAGAAGGAAACATTGATAAACTACAAGCCCTTTATCAGGCCCATGCAAAACCCAGTAGGAAAAAAAAAAAACCAGTAGGACTTTAGGAGAAAGGATCAGGCCCTACAATGAGGAAGCCTCAAGAGGTGGTTGTAGAACACCAGTGTGGACACAGGGAGGGATGGGAGGGAGGGAAAGTCCCAGATTGCTGTGATAACGGGGACTTAGCAGGCTGCTCCCATTACCCCAGCCTTGCCAGTGGTGAGGCAGGACCCCTGGCTACTGGGAGGAGCCTCCTGGCCTCAGAGCCCCTCCCTCCCTCTTCCTCACCCTCCCCCATTCCTTTGCTTGCCCCCCCCCACACACACACAGACCCTCCACTACCTCCCTGGGTCTTAGCATGGGAGGAGCAGAGGCCATAGGGAGAGGGCCTCTCAGGGTCAGTAGGCCCGTGCTCTGGCTGCCCCTGCCATGGACTTGCTGGAACCCCCAGGGAAAGAGATAAAAGGAGAGCCATCTTCCGGGCAGTTGTGAACAAAGGAGACCCGCTCAGCAGCTATTTCCTGCAAATCACTTTCCTGAGGACCCACCAGGTGTGAAGCCTGCAGGATGCGAGGTCAAGAATGACCTGCCCAGGCTGTGCAGATGCAGGCGCGATGCAAAGGCCAGAGGGGGACGGGGCAGGGGGTGAGCTGGAGCACAAACGCCCCAGTGCCTTCTCCACAGGCATCCGTTGTATGATGCTTTGACATCTGGGTTCTAACTAGGATGTCTTAACTCAGAATAAATCTTAGATACCATGAAAAAGGCACTGAGGTAGGGGCGGGGTCAGAGGAAGCCGCACCTGCTACAGGGACATCAGGAAAGGCTGTGGCCAACGGCCTCTGCGAGGGGTTTTGCAAAGTGGGTGTGTTCCAGCAGGGACATGTAGGTCGGGGGTACCTGAGCCAGGCCTGGAGGCAGGTGCAAGATCCCGAGCCTGGTGTTGTGCCCACTCAGCAAGGTTCTGCAGCCTGCTGGGCATCAGGACGGGGCAGGGCACCCAGTCTGCTCTTGACCACGGGAGCACTTGCAGACAATGGAGGCTGTGATAGCTAAGCCTTGGTGGGCAGAGGGGCGTGTGGCAACATTGAAGAGGGTCCCTTCATCCCTGCAACGCTGGGGGACCTGGTACAATGTTTGGCCTGTGCATGGCATCATCAGACCTGGCTTTTTTTCTTCTTCTTTTTAAGAATATTCATCTTGCAGCAGGGAATACAATGGAGTGAAATAATTTGCAGAGGAAGGGTCCTCAGGATGGAAACCAGTGACCGGGGGACCGCTCGTTGGGGAGAAGCGGACCAACCGCCACAGGGAGGGGGGCGAGGAGGAGTAGACAGAGCCCGTTCTGAGGGTTCCTCCAGGGGTGCCCTGGAGAGCAAGCGTCACACAGAGAGGAGAGATAGCTGGTACTGGATTGGGGAGAAAGCAGGAGTTCTGTCTGAGATATGTTTAAAAGAACTTTAAAGATCACACGCACATGCGCCTGCACATCGGCTACAGCGGCTTTAGGATCCTCTGAATTTACCTGTGTGTAAAATGGAAGGAAGAAAAATCCCATGCTTGAGAAGCAGAAGGTTGCAACCTCACAGGAAACGCGCAGTCAGGTGGGTCTGGGGAGCCCCAGGGCTCTGGGAAGCCTCAAGGAAAACCCCAGAGACGGGGACCCCCGTCATCTATAGTCACATCAGTGCAGCGTGGCATTAGCGTCCCATTAAAGGGACTGCAGTCATTTTTAATCATGACTTATTGTTCAGCGCTCCCGAAATGAAAAGGATTTTCTGTGGTTGGTAAATCAAATGGTAATTGATTCTGCATTTGTGGAAGCTTTCCACAGAAAGCCGTTTTATCCCTAATTTGCATTCATTGCAACACTTACCCATCTGAAGGGGACCTGTGGCCATTGAATGGGCATTGTCTGTTTTAGTGGAATTTAGCACAAGGGCCCACAGAAAGACGTCATGTGGCACGGTGGGGAAAAAACAAGGCAGCGCAGGCCTTCCTTGGCCTGTCCATCCGACAGCTGCTGATGCTCAGTGGGATCCCAGAAAGCAGGAAGGACGGGTGTCCTTAGCTCTGCTCACAGCTGCACCTGTGCTGAGAAATTAAATGACATCCCCAGTGCGTGTTCCACAGTGTCGCCAAAGGGAGAGCCTAGTTCTCCTAACTATAGCCCTGCTCCCTGCAGAGAGTGAGGTGCTTCTCCTGCCCGTGACCGGTCAGATTGAGGGAGTCTCATGAAGAATAAACATCAGATTGTGGTCTCAAAAGATCACACAGTGGGGAGGAGGTTGTTTGGGTTTTTTATAAAGCACCCCAGTACCTGGGCACAGTGATGCAAGCTTGTAATCTCAGCACTTGGGAGGCTGAGACAGAAGGATCACAGGTTCGAGGTCAATCTCAGCAACTTAGCAAGACCCCATTCAAAATAAAAAAGGGCTGGGGGTGTAGCTGGGCAGTAGAATCTCACTGTAAAGAATTTCCAATCGTTAGAAATGTAAGAGTTTAAAAAGGAAACGTTGCCCTTGACCCTCGCTCTGCTCTTCTGTGGAAATCCTTATCAGTTTTTGTATGTCCTTCTAGACGGTCTCCATGGAGATGGAACATGTGCATTCCTGTACCTGGATATGGTGGGGGATTGCTGGTTCATAAAAGGACCCTACTCTTTGCACTGTTCTGCAGTTTAAATGGGAGATATTTCCTGGAGATATTTCCACATCAATATATAGATTTGCTCAATTCATTTTTTCACTGCTTTGTAGAATTCCAAGATGTAGACAATGATAGTTTATTCTTCTATTGATGCATAATTAGATTCCTTACTTTTTTATCATCCAAAAAATGAGGTAGTGAATTTTCTTGTATTTAGATCTTTGTGCACTGATGTTAGTATTTCTCTGGAATTGACAATTAGTTGTGGACTCTTTGAGTTGAATGTTAAGCATATTTTAAATATCTCTACACCTGCCAAGTGGACCCCCTCCCCCATGGTACTGGGGATTGAACCCAGGAGCATTCTACCTCTGAGCTTCACCCCCAGCCTTATTTTTTTTTTTTTGTGGTAGTGGGGATTGAACCCAGGGGCATTTTTACCTCCAGTCTATACCCCCAGCCCTATTTTTTATTCTTTATTTTGAAACAGGGTCTCACTAAGTTGCGGAGGGCTTCACTAAGTAGCTGGAGCTGGCCACAAACCCAGATCCTCTGGTCTCAGCCTCCCAAGTACTGGGATTACAAGCATGCGCCACCATGTCCGGTTTTATTTTATTTTTTATTTGGAAACAAGATCTGGCTAAGCTGTGGAGAGCCTTGCTAAATTGCTGAAGCTGTCCTAGAACCTGCAATCCTCCTGTCTCAGCCTCCCAAGTACTGGGGTTACAGCCAAATGGTCTTTTATAGAGATTGCACCAATTTATTCTCTGTGGTCCCTAGAGCCTTATTAATGCTTGATATTATCATTCTTATTGTTTTGGCCAATTTGATGGGAAGAAAAATATCTCGTTATAATTTCTATTTTCTGCATAATAATCTTGTCACACATCTCTTTTCATAATCGTTGGAATTTTCTTCTTTATCACAATGTGCTAATTCATATCCTTTGTCCATTTTTTCCCATTGGGTTTTTGTAGGACTTCTGTATATATTCTCAATAATAATAATAATCTCTTAAATATCTTTTGCCAATACGCTGCAACCTCATCTGTTACTGACCTTTTAACTTTATTTTTTATGCAAAAATGTCTATTAAATCTGACTCTACGTGGCCCCTAGGTTTTATCTCACACCTTCACTCCCAAGTTATACAAATATTTCCTTTATATTTTGGTTCTTATGTTTGGCGCAATAATTTGTCTATGATATAATTTTGTGTGTGTGGTATGAACTAAAATGATCTTTCCCAAGAGCTTGGTGACATGTCCCCAAACCATTTATTCTGTTCTAGCAGTTCTCAAACTTTTTGGCCTTGGGATACTCTCACACTGTTAAAAATTATTGAGGACCTCAAAGAACTTTCATGTATATTTGTGTGTGTGTGTGTGTGTGTGTGTGTGTGTGTTTACTGTTTATCATGGTTGAAACTAAAACTAAAAAAAATAAAACCCAAGAATGCAGACCTCTTTCGGGGTACACTCTGGAGGAGGCCCTCATACTCCAGGAGGGAGGGAGGTGAAACTAGCAGACACTGTTAGGAGAGTGACAGGAACATGACTTTGACCTGGAGCGTCCCTGAACACATCCTGGGGACCCTGAGGGCCCGTGGGCCACACTTTGAGAACCACTGGTCTGTCCCTCCAGACCACTGACTTGAAATGCCATCCTCATCCCCTATGCCATTAGCCTGTGTCTGGGCCGGGCCTGTTCCATCGCCGTGCCGTGCTGGGAGCACCTTGTTTTGTTGACTAGGGAAGTCTCGTGTCTACGCCCTGTGATGGTTCTTTTTCACAACCTCTCACCTGTTCTTGCACGTTGTGTCATCCAGATGAATTTTAGAGACCATTTGTCAAACTCCATCTTAAAACACTCCAGCTGGAGTTTTGATTGGGATCCTAGTGGCTTCCTGTGTTAATCCAGGACATGCCCACACCCCGGTTGCCTGTTGTAGAAGCACGCAGGAGAAGAGGGTTGGAGAGAAAGGCAGCGGCCAAGTGATCCGACCTAAGGATCTCAGGGATTTTCACTGGGTCTGTCATTCATATAAACTGTCATGGCCCCCACCCTGGACACTTTGGCCAGCATCCAGGTGACAGGGCACCATGTGTTTTCTTGTCCCTGTCTGGGGTCATCCAGCAGATGAGGAAAGCAGATCAGACCTAAATGCCTAAGAATGCTAAGTGCTGATGTGGACACTGCCCGAGGACAGGGAGCCAGTGCTGCCACCTGTGCTAATCTCAGAGTTCTTCCCGGAAGAGGCTTTGCCTGTTGTTAGAAAAAAAGAAAGAGCCGGGCGTGGTGGCACACGCTTGTAATCCCAGTACTTGGGAGGCTGAGACAGGAGGATCGCAAGTTTGTGGCCAGCCTCAGCTACTTAGTGAGGTCCTCCGCAACTTAGTGAGACCCTGTTTCAAAATAAAGAATAAAAAATAGGGCTGGGGGTGGAGCTCAGAGGTAGAATGCCCCTGGGTTCAATCCCCAGTACCGCAAAAAAAAAGAAAAAAACCAAATGATTACAAACAACATTTGTATGTCTCCCTATGTTGTGAACATCAGAATGCTTCACACCCAGTTCCCTCCCAAGACAGAGGATCTGGACCAGAAGGACACACACAAGGACTCAGAGGCCCACAGAGAAATGTCCCCACCACCCAGGGCCTCGGAAGCCAAGTGCCAGAGCGGAGAGGGTGGGTGGCAGACGTCGGCACTGCCTGGCCATTCTGGAATCCCAGAAGTTCTGAGAAGTTCTGATTAATGTGGAAAACCACCCACACACACACACACACACTTTCTAAAAGATTATCTGGAGTTGAACTGGGTGTAGTGGTGCATGCCTATAATCCCAGTATTTGAGAGACTGAGTCAGGGGAATCACAGGTTCAAGGTCAGTCTTAGCAACTCAATGAGGCCCTCAGCAGATTAGCAAGACTCTGTTTCAGAACAAAAATTAGAAAGGCTGTTGGTGTAGCTCAGAGGTAGAATGCCCCTGAGTTCAATCCCCGGTACCAAAAAAAAGGTATCTTTTTTTAATTTTTTTAATTATTTATTTATTTATTTGTTTATTTGTTTATTTATTTATTGTGGTACTGAGGATTGAACCCTGGCGCGTTCTACCTCCGAGCTACACCCCCGGCCCTATTTTTTATCCTTTATTTTGAAACCAGGTCTCATGAAGTTGCAGAGGGCCTCACTACGTAGCTGAGGCTGGCCACGAACCCGGATCCTCCGGTCTCAGCCTCCCAAGTACTGAGATTACAAGCGTGCGCCACCACGCCCAGCTTCTTTTTTTGAAGTATCTGGATTTGGCACTTCTTAAAAAATACCATCCCCAGCCTGACTGGATTGCTGGAATGAGGGGAGGTGGTGAGTGGTGTGTTGGCTGAGCCGAGCTTGCTACTTGGGGATAGCTCTGAGGCCCTGTGACTGATGCTCCAGGTGCAGTGTCCCCAGCAGTCTCTACCTTGCCACTGAGCACTGAGACCCACACAGTTACAGGTGTCCTGCGATGTTGCCGCAGCTTGGGACCATGGGAAGGTCCTTTCTCGCCCAGAAGTCTGGAGACCAGGTTCAGTTCTGCTCTGCCCTGAACTGCTCTGATAAATGACTTGACCTCTCTGGGCCTCAGCTTCCTCTCTGTACAATGAACGGATTGGAATTGATCAAGGCATCTTACCTTGAGGTCCATGTGTTTCCATGGGGAGCTCCAGGGGAGTTTTTAAGCCTCCTGAAATTATAAGAAAAAAAATGTGTTCATGTACATTTTTATGAGACAAGAACAGGAACCAAAACAGGTTACAGACACGGTTCCTCCATCTCTCACCTCATACAACTCCCCAGATCCTGAGGCGTGCTTGCTGACCATTCTGCCCGGCAGTATTTCCACATCCCTGCACGCCATCTCCCTTGCTTACTTACCACTGCAAACAGCCCCTGTCCCCTCAGGTTGTCCCCCACCCTCTCCTGTCCCCAGTGCAGGGCTCTGTACCCAGCTGGCACTTCTGGGATTGCGAGGACTTAAGGGAGGGGCATCTGTGGGTCAGTGCTCTTCAAAGCCAACACTATAAACATCTAGTTATTACCTCTGTGCACAACCTGTTGGGGCAGAGCCGCGGGACTTCAGAGCCACCCCCAGCCAGTTGGGGAAGACGGACAGAGGCTGGCAGTGGCGACTGCTGTCACTTGAAGCCCATCTCTGATGCAGCAAACACTCAGCTGCTTATTAAATTGGCTCCCAGTGGAATTGGCTTGTTTTCCTCTCTCTTTTAAAAATTAGTAAATGGGTTTTGATGCATTTAAGAAAGATTTCTTTTTTGTGTGTGTGGTACTGAGGATGGAACTCAGGAGGGGCGTTCTACCTCCACGGTACACCCCCGGCCCTTTTTTTATATTTTATTTTGAAACCAGGTCTCATGAAGTTGCGAAGGGCCTCACTAAGGAGAGAGAGAGAGAGAGAGAGAGAGAGAGAGAGAGCGCTGAGGCTGGCTGCGAACCTGGATCCTTTGGTCTCCGCCTCCCAAAGTACTGGGATTACAAGCGTGCGCCACCACGCCTGGTTAAGAAAGATTTCTATTTCTTCATCATATTATGGCATAGACATCTTCAACATCTAGCCACTGGGTTGGTGAGATGTGTTGTGTGGATATTTGTACCTCGGCCTGAGAACGGGTATGAGGAGAATGGGCTCCCTCAGCTGCTACAGGTCCTGAATCCCTCACAAGGAGTGTCCCCAGGACCCCCGGCAGGGGACGAGCTCACCAACAGCCACCTGCCCCTCAGCAAGAACTGGGAAATGCATCAACCCAATGATTTTCTGTCTTACTGGCAGGGCAGAAGTCCAGTATTCAACCCCCCGCTCTGCTTTTTCTTAAGTTCTCCACTGCTTTCTGCCTTGGTTTCCCCACCTGTTAGCGGGGAACGGCCTTCTCCTTGGGTTGCTCTGAGGATAAGTGAGTTATTTCATGTGAAGCCTTTGATATGGTGCCTGACACATGGCCAGCCATGCCAGTCATTGTTCTGGGTGGAAGGAGGCAGGGATGGGGCAGCCAAAGTGGCCTGCATCTTGCATCCTTCCTGGGATTCATGTCATTTTGACACAGGTGGGACCCAGTAGCAGCACTGCCTTCCACTATGGATAAATGTTTCTGAAGCACATGAGATCAGAATATAGAAACCTGCGTTTTCTGTTGTTGCTATAAACCTTACAATTCCTCAGCCACTGGTCACGCCACCTCCTACTGGAGGCAGTAATTGTAGTGGCATTGCAAAGGGAGCAACAGCCAGAAAATGGGTAGGAGCCCCTTCACCTGCTGGGACTCTCCCAGTTTTGATATGGTTTTCACGTGTGAACGTTAGCCTGTTTTGACTTTGCCGTGATACTACTGAGATTGTCAATGTCTCAGACAGCATTGTTACTGCTGTGATCCAAAACGACTGACCATACAACTTAAAGGAAGATTTATTTGCTCACAGTTTTTGGAGATTTCAGGGTTTTAGTTCATGTCAGGCTAGGTCTGTGGAGCTCAGGGCATGGCAGCAGGAAGCAGAGAGAGGGAGAGAGTAAGGCCAGAAGCCAGAGATAGAGAGTAGGGGGAGGAGGAACCATGTATAATCCCCAAGGCCACACCCTCAGGACCCCTTCTCAACCAAGCCCCACCTCCAACATGGCTGCCTACTCTGTGAGGGCTTGAGGGACATTCTAGAGCCAAGCCTTTACAGTCAACTTTTGGTGACACACAAGTGTTTCTGAGATTGAAGTTCAGTTCATTTCAGCTCTCACATGTTATCCGGGATCTTTTTGCTCTGTTCTTTATTTTTTCTTCTTCCCTTGACCCTCTCTGGTCCCCTCCTCGTTCATCACCTCCCCTTTGATCTCCCTTTTGTCTTCTCCTTCAAGCTCATTCAGACTCATTGGTAGTGTCCCTGCATCTTGCTCCACCTGGTTCCTCTGACTCAGTCTCCCTGCTGGTTACCTCATCCTTTCCCCTAGATCCACCTTTGCTTTCCCACCAGGGTGGGATGCAAATCCAACCTGGGAATTTGAATCCCAAGGTCCCCTCTTGTGTATGGGGGTAAGGGGCCCAGGGGTCTCTCTGAGCTCTGACCTGTGGGGATGTCATTGAAAATGCCACCCTCCGTGTGTCCCATGTACACACAAGGCTCCCAGCAAAGCTCTTTGCTACAGGGTAACCCTGGGAGAAGCAGAGGGGCTGCCCAGCCCAGTGGCAGCCCTGGGTGGGGGCTGCCTCCCTGTAGCTCCCTTTCCCTTCTAGGTCCTCCTGACTACTTTCTTCTCTAGGACCCTCCCCCACCCCACCCCATGGCTTATCACAATGTTGAAAGCCCACAGAGGGGAGCCCTTCATTCCTCCGGTTTTGTGGGCAGCCCCACGTGTTGGCCAGTGGCATTCATTTATTGTGCCATGACAGAACAAGGCCCTGCATGGGGTAATGTATTCAGTCCTCTAAAAGATGCATTATCTCCCGCCTGGAAAAATCGATGATGACATATCACAGCATGATCTATTGACTTCTGTCCATGGAAGCATGAGGAAGACAGGAGGGTTTACTTCATTGCTAGATGAATGCAAGGTGTATATTTAAACCCCCAGGCCAGCCCCGTGATGAATGGGGTTTTCCTGAGAAACATCTATATCTTGTAAATTGAATTTTATAAACTTGTGGGACAGGAGAATTCTCTCCCAAATCGCCATGCTTGGTTGCTTGATCTCGTCTCCTGAAGAGCACCAAGCTGCTTCTCCTTTGGTTATAACACACCCCTGCTGTCCTGGGAGCGGGAAGTCATGTTTCCCAGCAGCTGAGTATAGCCATATATGACAGGGACTGGCTGAGGGGCTGGAAAGTGGTCCCTTAAGTGAGAGCACCCCACCCCATGCCACTCTGAGACACACCCCTGCTGGCTCTCCCCCAGCTTTATAAGCTAGAAACAGATGATCCACTGAGAATAGACGGCCCAGCCACTGGACCTCAGAGGCTGTCGTGCAGGGGACACCTGTTGGTGCTACAGTCTTTGGCCACTGAAAGCCAAAAGCAGAGTCTCTGAAGGGATATTCAATATCGAGTCCTTTCATCCAAGGCTTGAACCGCAGCCAACTCAAAGCAGCATGCTTCCTGACTTGGGTGTCTCGGTCCTTAGCTCCACCGTGAGTCACAGGTGAGGGTGGTGGTCACAGCCAGGAGCACAGTCCACTGAAAAAAGTCAAGGGCACTGTCCACCACAAAAAAGCAAGTGATGTACCAGGTGCAGTGGTGCATGCCTAGAATCCCAGTACTTTGGAGGTTGAGATAGGAGGATCACAGTTTTGAGGTCAGCCTCAGCAACTTAGTGAGATGCTAAGCAACTTAGCAAGACCATGTTTCAAAATAAAAGGGCTGGGACTATAACCCAGAGCAATAAAAATAAAAAGAAAGTGATGCTCCAGGGGCCCACCTGTCAATCCAGAGCCACAAATGTCCCTCTGTGCTGGGGTGGGTGGGTGGCAGAGAATATGACACAGTCCCAGCCCTGAAAGAGGTCTCCCTCGGGTTAGAAAGAAAACTGGTATGAATGGGAGAGCAAGAAACACCGCGAGGCTGAATAAGGAGAGAAGCCTGAGAAGGAGCTTGCTCTGTGTGTCGCTCTCTCATCTCCATCCCATCCCTCCTCTTGGGTGACCCCAGAGAAGCCCCCTCCTCTGCATTTGCTCCTTGACTCAGTGGCCCACCGTGCTGGAGGCCGTGGTGTGCTTCTTCTCGGTCTGGTCCATCGTCGGCCTCTCGGGTTTCCACACGTACTTGATCAGCTCCAACCAGACAACAAATGAAGACGTAAGTTCCTGACTGCGTGGCGTACGGCGCTCTCTCTGTGTTTAGCAATGGAGGAGGGAGAGGAAGGAAGAGGGCCGGGGCCAACTCTTCCCACGCATCCCACTCTGGATGTGAGCCCTTGGGAATGAAGGGTGTGCAGGGGAAGCACCCCACGTGTCCCCCGCATGTCTCTATCGGGCATCTCTACCTCCTCCTGTGCTTTTCTGACCATGTCAGTCGGGTCCTAAGATTGGCCAAGTGACGCCCAGTTCTGGCCCTGGGGAGAGAGTTCCTTCTATTCCTCTAAAGGAATTTTGGAAGCACCTTGTCTCGCTTCCCCTAATGAAGGGAGGCCATAGTAGGCTGCCATCTTGGAGTGACCCCCACGAGTGAATCTACCATTCATATTGAATATCTGTTTAGTTTTTGGAGAAAATGGCCCACACCCCAAATCTAACTTTCTACCCAGGACTATCTGCCTATATTTAACGCAGGTAAAAGGAGGAATTAAAAACAGGATTCATAATGTTGGATATGGTTCTCAATGAGCATGGTCCTCGCGGCTCTAAATACTTAGATTGTGACAGAAGTCTCTAAGCATATGTGAAATTAAATGTCTCCAAATAGGTTAGATTACCTTAAAAGCTTCAGAAGAATCGGTAGTGGTAAAATTCATGAGACTACTAAAGTGACTCATTTGATTTGGTAACTATGAATATTAGAATCTGCCAAAAAGGCTATTTTAGCAAGATGGTGAGGCTGAATTCTTAGTCTAAATTGGCAGTTGGGGAGCCACATTAACTTGTCCAACATCCATTCTTTTAATTACTATTTAGGGGCTAGATGTGAGCATAGAAAAAATCTCCACTGGCTTATGAGACAGCACCTTTCAGTACCATGTGGTATGAATAAAGATTATTATCCCCAGAGAATGTTCCTCCCTAATTCAAGCTGCTGTTTGGAGATATTCTGAGTTTGGGGTAAATGCGCACATTCCTTTAGAAAAGTACCTCAGTTTCTCATGTGAAAAGAGTAAAGATTATCTGTATTCCTTGTGGGCTTCTCATGATCCAGTTTGCCTGAGCTTCCGCATTGGTACGAAGGATATTGTATGTTATTGACACTCCTTTTCTTTCAGATTAAAGGATCTTGGTCCAATAAAAGAGGTAAAGAAAATTACAATCCCTACAGCTACGGAAATATCTTTACAAATTGCTGTGTTGCCCTGTGCGGGCCCATCTCTCCAAGGTAAGACTCAGATTTTCACAATCTTTTTTTTTTTCTGTGATACTGGGGATGGAACCCAGGAGCATTCTTCCTCCAAGCTACACCCCTAGCCCTATTTTAAAACAGGGTCTCACTAAGTTGCGGAGGGCCTCACTAAGTAGCTGAGGCTGGCCGCGAACCTGTGATCCTCCTGTCTCAGTCTCTCAAGTACTGGGATTACAAGCGTGTGCCTCCACACCCAGCTAGATCTTCAGAAATCTTGAAAGGGCAAATCCCTTCCCTGCATTAGCATGGGCCCACGAGGCAGAGGCCTGGAATTGGTCACACCCCGCTGACCCCCAGCTCAGCTCTCGCTCTATGCCCACGGCCTGCATGAAATGCAGAGCTGGCCTTGAACGGAATTTGTGTCGGATTTGGGGGGAATTCCCCAAGCTCAGGATAGGAAAGCATGTGAAGAGTCACCAAAGCATGTGACCCTGTTAATTGTTGAATAGCATTGAGCATTGCAGCAGGGAGCTGTGGTTACGGTGGTGACAGAGGCAGGACACACAGGTAGGGAACAGTTAGAAAACCTGAGAAACAAGTACTAAAGAATATAATACTGAAATAGTTCTGAGGGGGAGCCCTGTGGGCTGGAGGAGTTGAGACTGTGGGGATGATAGCATGATGATATTAATCATGTCTGTGACTAACATTTATGGAACTGGTGTTCCGTCTTGCTCTAAGTGCTTGGAAGGTATTCACTTCTTAAAAGCTCACTCTGTACCTGTGAGGTAGGTACCAGTATCTCCCATTTTACAGATGAGGAAACTTGAGGGACAGAATTTAAATAATGTGCCCAAGATCACACAGCTAGTGGGTGCGGGCTGGTCAGGCCACCTGACATCAGCACCAGTGTGTGTCCACAGGTGCACACGACCTCCAGGTCAGATCTGCCCGAGTTCAAGGAACAGTCAAGGTAGCGTTATTGCTGAGTTACACCCATGTAGATGACTTCCTACAGATTAATCAACCGATCATCAACAAGTATTGATTGAGCAAGTATGCCAAGGGTCTGGATGAGTTTTCAATCTACTGCTGCTTCTTCTTTCCTAGTCTCTAAATGTGTAAATGGAGAGAAGCCACAAAGGCCACTGGATGGTCTTCAAGGCAGTCCCCCTGCCACCTGGACTCACCAATGCATGCACAGCTCATGTTGTATCAGCCTCAGAGAATCCTTGTTAGGGAAGTAAAAGTCATACAAAAAAAAAAAAGAAGAAAATCCCGGCCTGTGTCACGACCACTCAGGGACAGCACTGGGCCGTTGCTACAGGAGTCATTGTGGTGTCCTCGGGTCACTAGAAATGGATCCTTCTGCACCTCTGGCCTGGGAAGTTGGGAGCCAGCATACCTCTCCCTTCTGCAGCTGGGGCCTCGGGGACCCTCACCTGCTCCTCAGAGGCCTCCTGGGGTGCTGTCAGGCAGGGGCAGCAAGGCCTGGGACGGGGGCCACCTGTGGTGCTGGAGGGGTTCCAGATTCTCCCAGACCTCTTCCTTAGGGCTGCTTAGGTCAGGAACTCCCTCAGGAAGTGCTGGAACTTACTTCCTATTGGTGGGTTTTTGAGAACTGGGCCGTGAAGGGCCTCAGAGGAGCGTAAGAGCATGGGCACGGAGACCTGAGCCTCTTCCCCTCATCGGGATACACGTTGGAGTCCAGGAAAGGAATTGAAAAGCCTGCACCGTCCAAACTCGTGCTCCTGGGTCCTGGATTTGCACACAGCACTGCTTGATATATCTAGAGATTGTCACAACCAAAATGACTTCCTTGGCAACTGGATTAAATTTGCTGTTTGGCCAGGTCAGGGTTATATTCTTTCCAGAATCCATGTTCTTTGGGCGGGGCTCTTCTTGCTTATCGAGCATGGCCCTCCCCTAGGAACTGCTTGGATTGCTTGTTGAAAGGGTAAACTGAGGCACGTTAAACTGGTAATGAGTTTATTTGAGCAGGTAGGGATTCAGAACCAGGCAGCTCCAGTCCGTCAGTGGTTTGGGACTGCACAGAAGGGGCACGAGGAGACATCTACAGGGTGAGCGGAATCTAGGCAAAGCAAATAGGAGATTGGGTAGCCATTTGGATCCTCCCAGTGGAGAGCCCGGTTTGGGGTTAGTTGGTGGTTTCTGATTGGTTAAGATTGGTCACACAGCTGGGCTTGGTTTGCTCCTCAGGGACCCAGGGTGCTGGGGCGGCCTCAGCCTCCCAGTGAACGAGGTGAACACGCTCCAGGTGTGTGCACCGGGGAAGGGCTGGGCTGCTCTCACCTTGCTCCCTGGTGTCCCGGACTGGCCCCAGGTGGATGTGAGAGGGGATGTTCCTCTCCGCCCCTCCCTGCTGTCGCCTTGTAGCCTTCTCCTCTCTCTGCCTACATCAACCCAACCTTGTGCCCTCTGTGGACTGGGACCATCACTGGGCATCCCTGCCAGGCCAGCCT
Source organism: Glis glis (assembly GCA_004027185.1). NCBI lineage: Eukaryota > Metazoa > Chordata > Mammalia > Rodentia > Gliridae > Glis > Glis glis. The sequence continues at coordinate 9,048 of PVJS01013336.1, read as the reverse complement.
GAGAAGCAGTGTCCCGTGCCTCAGACCTGTGTGCCTAGAATCGTGTGCTTGAGCTGCCTCGATGTGTTATCAGCAGTTCCACCGCGTGTTCCTGGGAGAGAGCGTGCCTTCCTGTTCCCACTGAAAGCCTGTGTATCAACAACACCAAGACACACATCCTGATCCCCACACACTGTCACCAGAGGGTGGGTGGCAGCCCACTGGGAATGGTCAGGTGTCCTCATCGAAGCCCACAGGAGGAATGGAAAATCGGGAAGCAGAAAGTCCCAAGGACCCAGTACCTAGTGTCAGGCCCTACTTGGACCAGCTCCATGGTCAACCCTGGGATAGGAATGCACTTGGTCACGACCTACTGAGACCAGCTGTAGGCATGCGCTGTGCTAGGCGCTGAGTACACACGAGAGAGGGGCTGTCTCCTGAGCTACAGGGACCATCAAGGGGCAAGTGGAGCACAGAGAAGGTTCCATGGGACCCTGCCTGGCAGAGGGGCAAGTCTGATCTAGTCTAAAAGATGAGTGGGGGGAGGAATTACAGGCAGGAGCAGTTTTGACAAACAGAGGGGACAGCATGTGCAAGGGCCTCGTGGTGAAGGGAGGGTCTAGCTTGTCAGAGGAGGAACCAAGACAGTTCTCGTGCAGGAGTGAGGGGTGAGGAGCGATGGGGGCGCGCAGCCACAGCTGGGGGCTCGCGAGCCGAGGTGAGGACAGGAGGAGAGGGGGGCAGAGCCACTTAGGGCTGCAGGCAGAGTCATAATCCTAGGTGCACAGCCGCATCAAATGGGCTGGGCGTGGTCGGATGCTGCCCACGTCTGCCCGCTGTCCCGCAGGCGCTTTCTCTACTCCTGGAATCCCCTGCAAGTCCCTTAATTTCTCTTGTCACTTAAGGGTTTCTTTCCCTTTCTTCCCAGTGAATCAAAACTTTCAACCCAGGTTCCCTAGAAATTAGTGCATCCGCCCCTTTGCTCCACCCCTGCCGGGAGTCATTGCCGCCCTGCTCCCCTTGATTTCTGCCCCCCAATCCTGCTCCCCCAGCTCCCTGGGCAACAGCAAGAAGGGACTCATGGAAGGGGACAGGAAAGGCCAGTCGTGGGTGCTGGCCCTTGGGTCCCATGTCACTGCACTCTAAGCCGGCGGGTCCCTGGGCAGGCTGGGTCTTTCTCAGGGGTTCCTCTGAGGTCCACCATTGCAAACCATTGCAGGAGGGTCTTGTCCTATCAATGGTCACTTATACCTGCTACTCCAGCCCCAGCCTGCAGCCCCCACCCTGCACAGGCCTCGGGACGCCCTCTGTGCCCTCTTAGGCTAAGACCTACAGCAGCTTCCTAGTGCAATGTAACAGAGTGCCCTCCAATGAGGGAGGAGCACTTAAACAACAGCCAGTCATTCTCCAGCAGTTTGGAAGCTAAAATCAAGGTGTCGGTCTGTAATGTTAACAGACAACAATCACAAAGATATACAAGGAAAATACAAAACAAAATTATTAGGGACAAAACAAATCCAGTTTGTAAACTGGTTCTGATAATATTTGATGATATAAACAAATCCCCATTTAAATTTGACTGTATAATTATTATTATTATTATTATTATTATCCAATTTTTAATCAGAGTGGCATGATTTGGAATGCCAAGTGTTCAAGTACCTCTAATTATCTTTGCTTAAAGATGGTCATAATACAATTTAGAAACACACAAATATAAACCTTAAAAAGTATGTCACTATTAATTTTTTTGTGTAGAGGACACCAGCTTGGTAAAGTATTCTCTTAAGCTTTGCATTTTAGAAGATACTTAGGAAACACTAATATATTTAACTTACAAAGGGGCCAATAATGATTATCATTACAGCTAGATGTTAACATATATATATTAACTTAACCTTTACTATTGGAATGAAATGTAGAATTCATGACTCAGTAAGATAACTATAATTACAAGTCTATGTAGGTTAACAGCATTGAAAAAAATCAAAGAATAGCTCTAGAATTTTTTGAAAGTTTAGAGACAGTATTAATAATCAGGATAGGCTTATTACTTGATGGACAATTATATCTCTTATACAATAATAAAACATTTATTTAGTCAAAGCAAACAGATGTAAACCAGGTATAAATGACAGATTTTTTTTTTTTTGCGGTACTGGGGATTGAACCCAGGGGCATTCTACCTCCGAGCTACACCCCCGGTCCTATTTTTTATCCTTTATTGAAACCAGGTCTCACTAAGTAGCTGAGGCTGGCCGCGAACCCGGATCCTCTGGTAAATGACAGATTTTTGAATGGTACTAAACATAGATGGCAGAAGTTCCAATAACTTTATTAGCCATTTTATATGATTAAAGTTCAGATACAATGCACATCACATAAAGAGGTCACTTATTGGTTACCTTACATGTATATAAAACCCATATCTCTAACGTTATAAGCTTTTATGAAACATTTAGATAAACCTCAGATACCGTGCGACCTCTGAGACTGTGGGGAGCGTGCCTGGTCACCTCTTCCCCATCTAGTGGCTGCTGTGTCCTACAGACCACAGCTCAGGTCTCTGCCTCTGTGTCACATGACCACCCCGTGTGCCTCTGTCCCTTCCCTGTGTCTTTTGTCTTCTCATAAGAACACTGGCCATGTTGGACTAACGCTCACCTCAGTCAAGTATGAACTTAACTTAGATACATCTGCAAAGACCCCATTTCCAGATGAGGTCATACGCAGATACCAGGGTTGGGACTTCAACATATCTTTCTGTGTAAACCAACCCATGACATTCCCCTGCAGGCCGACACCAGTGGACAGTGGTGGGAGGGAATGTGACTCGGGGCAGGGGAAAGCTTGATGGAAACACACGGGTGTAAAGCAGAGTGCACGCAGGTGGCCTCAGCTCTGGTTGCACATGATGCTCCGGCCTGGGGCACGTGCTCGGCACGTTTGCTGAATGAGTGTGATAAAGAGACAGGGACTCAAGGCTGGAGAGGGAAGCTGGGGACAGATTGTGGCAGGATGAGATGCAATGGGCTAGGAGGCTCCTACCATCAGGGGACAAGGAGGGGATGCTGGGCTCTGCTGCGGGTGGCAAGTATTTAGACCAGCCTTTAAAAGGTATTTGGTAGCCAGGCGTGGTGGCGCATGCTTGTAATCCCAGTACTTTGGGAGGCAGAAACCAGAGGATCCAGGTTCCTGGCCAGCCTCAGCGCTCTCTCTCTCTCTCTCTCTCTCTCTCTCTCTCTCTCTCTCTCCCCCCCCTGTCTCTCTCCCTCTCTCTCTCTCTCTCTCCCTGTCTTTCTCCCTGTCTCTCTCTCTCTCTCTACCTAGTGAGGCCCTCCGCAACTTTGTGAGACCCGGTTTCAAAATAAAGTATAAAAAAATAGGGCCGGGGGTGTAGCACAGAGGTAGAACGCCCCTGGGTTCAATCCCTGGTACCGAAAAAAAAAAGGTATTTGGTACTGATATTAGCAAAGGTGAGTGGGGTGTATTCAAGGTGCCTGAGGTGGGGCCAGCACAAAAAGAGGGAGCCCAGACCTGGCTATGGAAGTCGTGTCACTGTCGTCTTTGGGTTTTTCTTCACTCTCACATGTCTTTTTCTCTCTTGCAGCCTGATCGACAGAAGAGGGTACATCCAGCCGGACACCCCGCAGCCAGCGGCGCCCTCCAATGGGATCACTATGTATGGGGCCATGCAGTCTCAGAGCGACATGGTACGGGCCACCTGCTCCCTGCAAAGGTTTCTCTTCTGCTTACGCGTGCTCTAACCCAGTAACAACCCACTTGCCTGTGTCTGATGGGCTTGCAGGGGGGAGTGAAATGGCAGCCGTAGGCAGTATCTAACGAGGGACTGTGGTCACCAGGCCTGGCCGGCTTGTCATGCAGGGGAGGCGTACACAAAATCTCTGCCCAAATGGCATGCGGCACGCTGATGGGCAGCCCCTCCTACAGGATCAGGGTACACGGAGGGATAGGAGTCAGCTGTCTGCCGGGCCGAGCTTGCTCCTACCTCTGCTTCCTGTGCTCCAGCACGGTGACCCCACCCCAGCCACTTCTGTAAGTGTGCAGAGGTTAGCGCTGCCACTTCTCCCTACTATCAGCCAGAACCGTAGGCCATGCGCCCCTTAGTGCCAATGATGAGACCCCCTGCTCCCCCCATCACAGCAAGACCTGCCTGGGTGCCTCTCCAGAGCATGCACGCATGCGCATGCCTCAGAAAGGACTGTCAGGCAGAGGTCAGGGAGGGCAGGGGTCTCTCTGTGGACACCCAAAGGAGTCACAGCATGGCCAGTGCCTTGGGTTCCTCAGGTATCCGGAAGGCGGTGGCCTCCCTTTATTTCCTTCAAGAAGTTTCACGTTTCTGGCAAGAAGTCAGTCTTCTGTCCCCAGTCCCCAGCACTATTTGATCTTTGTAGAGCTGAAGCAGAGTTTTGGTGCCGTGCGGATCAAGGAGCTGATATCAAGGGTGCTCCTGGGGAAGGCGGCTCCCCCCAGCACCTTGCCTCTGTGCATAGAGAGCTGCCCACTAGGGAGATGAGAACTGGCTCCCTGGTGGGCAGCCAGGGAGAGGGCTGGGCGTGACATCCACATGCCACTGGGCTCCATGCAGATCAGGGGACTCAGGAAGAGCTCTGGACCCTGGCATGCTGACCAAGGGGGTCGGTGGTGTTCCCAGTCATGACCGGGCCTGAGTGAGGACCTGAGCCCTGGTCACCTACCCAGATTGACGGTGCACTCATATTCCATGCCTGTGGGCCATGCACACCGGAGCATAGGTACACAGCACACCTGAGCACACCATTCCCCTCTGCCACCTCAACATCCACACACACCCGAATTCAGGGCTGCCTGAGGAGCTTCTAGGAGGCCCGGAAAGCTCCGTAGGTGTAAAAGAACCAGCAAAGCCAGGTCCATGTCAGGATCCTACAGTACAGTGACACACCCCTAATGAAATTTTCTCCCCTGTGAGCTCAGACACATGCCATTTTGCATATAATGAAGGATCATGCTGTCCTGGTAAAGCCATGGGCTCCAAGCTAAAAGTCCTGGGGGGTCAAACCTGGGAGCGCTGCCCCAGATTCACTATCTGCACGGAATGGTAGAGTCAAGTGCCTGAGCTGGGATGCCCAAGCCAGTGATAGGAGCTGTGCAGAGATGCTGCCTCCACACGCCAGGGCTCAGACTCGGCCACCTGTCGCCTGTCCAATGCCTTCCTTAATCCTCTCTTGAAGAGAGAAAAGGGGATGGGGTCTGTGTAGAAACCAGAAGGCTGCCACTAACTAGATGTGTGACTTTGACAAGTTGCTTAACCTCACTCTACCTCAGTGTTTTCATCCACAAAATGGGAACATTGACATCCTTACCTGGCAGGGTTCATACATGTAAAGCACTTAAAATCTTGCTTAGCACAAACAAGTGCTATAGAAGGGTTAGCTGTCATTGTCATCATCATCCCTCTGATATCCATGAGAGCGTGGTCTGCCGGAGCAATCGTATCCTCTCTGAACAGCTGAACAAGAGAGGACTGGAGTAGGGGGGAGAGCCCAGAATGGGAACCAGGCTCCCACCAGTTTGCTCCCTGATGATTAGCAAGCCATTCTGCCTCTCTGGTTCTCAGTTTTCCTCTTCTGTAAAATGGGAGTTGGGACTAATTTGGATCTAAAGCCTCTCCCAGTTCTGAGCCATGTGTGAGTTTCTGAGGGCAGAGAAAACAACAATCTCAGTCCCTACACACAGGAGAGAGCCCACCCCACTCCTAGAAGAAGGTAAAATGTGACCCTGTGCTCTTCCTCCTCCTCCCACTCCACCCTGACCAACAGACCTGAAACTAGCTCAGCACTTGCCACAGTACTGGGGTATGTGCTGTCTGGTCTTCATACCCAAACTCCCCTGAGGGTAGGATTGCACATTGCTTTTCTTATTTGTCTCATATTTCTTGCATTTCTAGAATAAATCTCACTTGCGCATGATGTATAATCATTTTCCCATTTCATTTGCTAGTATTTTATTGAAGATGGTTGCATCTATATTCATAAAGGATACTGTCTGTAGTTTCCTTTTCTTGTAAAGTCTTTGGTGTTGGTATCGGGGTAATACTGACCATATAGAATGAGTTCAGAAGTGTTTCTTATACTTCTCTTTATTGAAGAGTTTGTGAAGAATTAGTGTTAATTCTTCTTTAACGATTTTGGAAGACTTCACAATGGAACCCCCTTTGTGGCTAGTTTGGGGATAACTGATTCTCTCTCTACTTATTTTAGGTCTATTTAGATTTTCTATTTCTTCTTGGGTCAGTTTCAGTAACATATATCTTTCTAAGAAAGTGTCCATTTCAGTCTAACTTGTTTTATGTGTTGTCATTCTCTCATCTCTTTTACATCAAAATTGTTTTACTACAGAAATAGACAAAAAGAAGGACAACTTAAGGACTGAAAAAGTTTATACAAATAGAAAATGGCAATAATTTGTAGAAGTAAAGCAAAAGAGAACTAGCCAAAAACTTCACTGAGAGCAAAGGAGCATGTGGAATAAGCCAAAGGGGCACATTGGTTGTGTGTGTGTGTGTGTGTGTGTGTGTGTGTGTGTGTTTGTGTGTTTTAACTGTCTGTGAAATACAGGTAACTCTCCCAGTTGTGTGAACTGGAACCTCTAAGCAAGTGAATTCCAGCGTGGAGAACAGGTTCCCCACTTCTTACTTTGCTTCCTTTCTCTTTGAGTAATGTTAGGGCCAAATATGCATACCTGGCAATTTCCAGGGATTGCCAAAATATAGAAAAATAAGCCCAAATATTTCAAAACTGACAACAAAGCTATTTCTTTGGGGGCAATTGGAACAGTCCTTTCCTTTGACTTGCTTAGCTGCCCCTGACAGACACCCCAACCAAGATCGTCACAAAATGAGCAACCCATCAGGACAGCAGGGCCTGGCCAGCAGGACCCCAAAGCCCTTTGGGCTTTCTGGTCTCTGGTGCAACAGCAAACACCTGGATATCTTTCCTCTGCTCCTTGGAAAATAGCTCTGTTGCTAAGAGCAACGAGTCCAGTAACTTGCCAAGCAATCCATCACCTTCCTTTTTTATTTATTTTCCTCATTTTTTGGATATAGTTAGACCATACAATCGATAAAAAAAATTCTCGTGTTCCAATCCTGAATTAGACAGATGTGAAAACCAGCACGTAAATCTGTTAATGTTGAGCTCCTCAGAATCTCAAGGTGGATTTCAATCCATGCTAAGAATGGAACCAAGTTTATTTGGTTCACAACCAAACTGCACTCCAGTGGGGCTCTGCTGAGGTCTCTCACTTTTGACATTGGGCAGAGCATTGCTGATATTTAGCAGGGGTCTCATCTCATTTAATCCCCACAATAACCTGCGAGATATCCCCACTTTACCAAGAATGAAACTGAGGCTTTGAAATATTGAGTAACTTGCTCAAAGTGATGCAGGTAGGCCCAGGTGCTTCCACTGCATGTCATGTTTCAATTTTAAAAGCCTAAGTAGGTGTCAGATGATCCTCTTCAGACCTGGCATTCACATCTGGGAACCCAGGAGACAACTCAGAATGATCCGGGGTCCTTGAGCCTAGGATGCTCATCAGAATCACCATATTGCCATCTGAGTCCAGTTAAGTCAGGATCCCGGTGGGGGGGCAAGCATTGGGATTGTTATAGTCCTGGAGATGATTTTAATAGGCAGCCAGCATTGAAAACCATCACTGTGGCCTTCATATTCTCTTGTACTCTCCAAAAGTTTGTGTTACATGGAGTGATTTTGAACTTTTTTTTTTTTGCTTTGCACAAAGAAGTGTCTTTTATCTTGAAAAAATTAGGTTAATTTGGCTCAACTAGCACACTGTACATGGTCTATTCAGAGAAAAGGGTATATATGGAGGATTTCAACAAAATGTGCTAGAATGTGCAAGGTGGTGTGGGGTGGGGCTTTCAAAAAGAGCAAAAAGAATAGATTTCAGGCAGAGCTTCCTGGAGAAGATGACATTTGAACCAAATATTAAGATAGGTGGCAATGAATTAGCCACCTAAGGTATGGTTAGCTAAGGAAAGTGTATTAGTCAGCTTCCTACCACTATAACAAAATAACTAAGATAATTAACTTATAAAGAGAAAAGGTTGGTTTTGGCTCATGATTTTAGAGCTTCTAGTTCATGATCAGGCAGACAGACCCACTGCTTTTAGGCCTCTGGTACAGGTAGATGTCCATGACTGCAGTGTGTAGTGAAGCAAACTTCTCATGACCAGGAAGCAAAAGAGGGGAAGAGGGAGGAGCTGGGATCCCACAGCCCCCTTTGAGGGCACACCCCAATGGCCTAAGAACCTCCTACTAAGTCCCACTTCATGAAGGTTCCACCATCTCCCAATAGTGCCACCCTGGGGACCGAGCCTTTAATACAGGAGCTTCTGGAGACATTCAACATCCAAGCGGTAGCAGGAGGATTTCCAAGCAGAGCAAACACAGCAGAGGCAGCTGGGGAGAGTCAGCCCGGTGCTTGCAGGGAGCAGGCACAACGATGTCAGGAAAGTGTGGAGGGAGCTAAGATGTGACAGGAAGTGCACAAAGGGCCCTGGTGCCTGTACCCAGCTTGGGTATTGTTCTGTAAGTGATGGTAAGCCATCGCAGAGCCTCAGTTCAGTAAATAATACCTTCAGATGTTTATTTGGAGCAGAAGCCTGGGCGGGGGAGGTCTGTGGGTTGGGGAAGGAGACAGGATGAGCAGAGGAGGCCCTTGCTGGAGGCCTGGTGACCAAGGGCTGGCCAGGACAGCAGAGGCAGGGTCAGAAGGTAAGGTTTGAGAACTGAGGCGCTGTCGAGGTCTGGGAGAAGGGAGCAGGGGAGGCCTCTTGGCCTTTTGTGGGTGAGACCATCATTCAACTCAGCAATGGAAGTTCAAGAGGAGGTGCAGTGGGGAAGCTGAGGCAGGAAGACTGCAGGTTCAAGGCCAGCCTGAGAAACTTAGCAAGATCCTCAGCAACTTGGAGACCTTGTTTCAAAATAAAAAAATAGGGCTAGGGTTGTAACTAAGAGGTAGAACACCCCTGGTTTCAATCCCTAG
>PVJS01013335.1:0-42232 GCA_004027185.1 Glis glis | reverse complement strand
CCGAGAAGATCAAGAAGCTCTTCAGAGAAAGGCGAAGCCGGCGGCCGACGATCTCAGGCGAGAGCAGATGCGTTTTCCTCAGAAAGAGTCGCACGCACTCTACGCGGCTTCTCCCTCTTTTATCTAAGTCCGCACCTATCAGAATCCTGCTGCCTACATTCAGGGCAGGGCTTTCTGTTTAATCTGCTGTTACACACCCCAAATCACATAATCTTGGGTGTGTCATGATCAGGTCAAGTTGACAACCTAGATTGACTATCACAACCGTCCTGGTGGGAAGTGTTGTGCTGGGAGGCAGCTCCCTTCAGCCCAACGGCTTGTTCATTTTAGCATGGCTCGTGTTGTCGTTAGTCTAAGCAAATTAGACTTGGCGCATTGTTTGCATTGTTTTAAATCCATCAACAGCTTGACTATTTCTTCTAACCAGAGAACTTGGGATTACTTTTTTCTATTCTTCAGCATGTATCTTGGCTCGGGTTTCTCTGAGTCCAGTTCTAGTTACGTGCGCCAGCAGTCCCTTGTCCTGGGCTGCAAGCTCTTTGACGGAAACCTGTTCATTCACTGGGCACACATGTATTGGCACCTGCTGTAGCGGCGCCATTTGTTGCGGGTGGTGTTGATATTGATTGATTCATTAGAAGTCTCTCACATGAATGACAATGGATTCAACATGAGAAGATCTGAGGAGGCCGGGGAGGAGAAGAGGCATCTCTTCTCTCTCCTTCCTCCCATCAGTGTCCCACTTTTATGGAGAGTTATAACCAAAACATTGGAAGAATAATTAATCATAGGAGATGGCAAAGCAGTCATGGGGTGAGTCAGGGGAAAACATCAAGGTGGTCACAGATGAATCAGGGAAGGAAAGGGGAAACAGGGAAGTCGTCAGAGGCTTTGCTTATCGGTCTCATGGTCCTTAGAGATTTGTCTGTGTGGAGAAATCTCCACTTGGGTGGGCAGTTTGCGCCTCTCCCAAGCTGGACGGAGGTGACCTCAAAGCTGATGACTGACAAGGCCCGCAACAGCCCGCAGTGTGCCAGGCACTCATGTAGTGCTGGGGGCACGGTAGAGAACGGAGGGGGGTCCTGTCCTGCAGATGCTCTTTCTCTCCTGGAGGACAGCAGCGATGGGTGGACACAGGTAGGGGTATAGCTGGTGGCACATGTCACGTGGGACTGCTGGCAGGCCCCAGCCTGTCCTCCACAGTGAGGACTCACGCCCGGGGCTTTGTGACTGTGGAATTGACCCGTCCCTGGCACTGTCTATGCTGACTGGGGCGGTGTTGGTGGGCCACAGCCATACGTGCTCCAGCGGGAGCAGCTCCACGGCCTTTGCCCCTCACGTGCACAGCCTGTCTCCACCCCACCCTGTCCGCACTTGCACCCCCCTGGGTCTGTTCCCAACATGTGGCTCGCCGTAGTGCCTCCCGGCTGCTGTGATGCGTAGACTTCTGCAGGGCACCCTTCCCTGTGGGTCTGACGCTAGGGCTGCATCCTGACCTCAAGAGCTCTCCCTGCTCCTCAACCGTGCGCATGCTCTGTGTGCCCCGCCCCCACCGCCTTCCTTCCCCTCACCATGAGCTCGGCCCCCGTGCGTCCTCTGTGTTCACGGCCCCGCAGCGCTGGCCAGGGACTCCGGCCTTCCATCCATCCCTGTCCTGCCGCTCCCCCTCCACGTGGCAGGTTCCTTGTTCGCAGGCATCCCTATAACGGACGGTCGGTGGATGCTGGGCAGGCGTGAACCCGAGGCCGCAGGGAAGGAGCCGGGCCTCCTCTTTCCTTCTGGATGTTAAGGGCCACCCTCTCGAATCACCTTCTCTTCTTCCCGCCCAGTTCCTGCACATAAAAACACTGGACACTTGTTCATACAACGAATCACTGTTTCAACAAATAGCATTTCTACCAGCAAAAACTTCTACTCACAGCATTATTTAAGAAGTCAAGGATCCAGTCACATTAAAAGAATGTTATGAGGTTAAAAAAATGTTTTGGAGTGCAAAAAATGACATTGTCACCAACAAGATTGATCAAGGACCCGGATGTTTCTTTCATCTGCGCTTCAGTCAGTACCAGACCAAAGTTGTTATTTTCCCGGGTGGAAGCTGGGATCCGTTTTCCTCACAAGGAGCGGGCAGGCTGCTTCACAGGGCCCCGTTCTGCTTCCGGCCCCGTCCTGCTTCCGACCCCGTCTGCCTGCGTGGCACGCCCCTGTGTGGCTGAGACCCCGACTGGGGTCTGCCGGGGCAGGTGCCGGAGGGGACAGTGTGGGTTCTCATCACTTGGGGCTGTCTTCGGGAGGCAGCTGGTCTTGGGTATGGGCTGGCCCGCTGAGCTGTCGTCTTGGTGTTGGGGTCCTCGTGTGTCGACAGCCACCCACCCAGTAGCTTGTGCTGCGGCCGCAGGCAGATGCTGGAGCGCATGGCCCGGCGAGGAGCTGGGATCTGAGGCTGTGATTTAGTCTACGACCTGGAGCTGATCGTTATTTGTATTAGAATTCAACATTCCTGCCGCTAAGCCAACTCCATCACGGCGTTCATTGTTTTTGCTGAACCGAAGAGTTTTGTGAATTTATAGTCTTGAGCTACGCTGCTGCTCTCACCAGAGCGGGACTCTTTTCTCTGCATTGGAACCCAAATCTACGTAATTAAGTGCTAAAATCTCCATCACCGGAGTGTCAGGGTTTCAAATTTAAAACTCCCAAGTTGGGGAATGCGAAGATTAGATCCATAGAGCAATTCCAGCTTGCTTATAAAGAAGAGAACATTTTTGATTACCAGCTAAGCTCCTAATTATGTGAAGAGGTTTATTGCAGGGTTTGCGCGCGTAGGTGATTAGCGTAGTCATAACAACAGCCGCGCTCCCTTCCCACCGCGAGGTGACTCCGGCAGGTGCTGCCCTCTTACCTGTGGCTCTTGCGCGCTGGGCATCTGTGTCAGTGTCCTGGGATCCCTCCATGTGAGGAGAACCGTTGACCCTTGAGGGATTTCCCCTTTCCCAGCCACCAGCTCTTCCTTGTGGGTGAACACGAGACTTGAATGCAGGCCATCCCCGATGATTACAAGGAGAGGTTCCAACGCTCAGGTGTCCTGGCCATCTCTGATGCGGACACTGGCCCTGGAGGCAGGAAGGGCCTGTGAGAGAAAGAGCCTTGCGAGAGCCCCTGGGCTGGGACGACGACAGAAGTGCGTGTGTGGCTGAGGGTGCTGGATTTTATTCACAGTCATCCTTCCTAAAGTTGGAGCCGCACAGGCAGATTTGGTCTGTTTCACGTGGGCACTACTAATTTTTCCTTGGACTTTTGCTTCTTCCTTTGAACCCTGTGATTGCTTGGATCTCCCCAGGGACTGTGTTTTCCTTGCTTATTTGTGATCTTAGTTGAAAAATCTTTCTTTCCATGGCTGTCGACGGTGACATTTCTCTTGTCTGTATAGTACTGTTCAGGGAGCTGAACCCCGCCACACTGTTGTCGGCTACTCAGCTGTGAACATCCAGCCCGGTCGCCCGAGGTCCACCAGACCTCCCTGTTGCCCCGCACGGCTCCAGTTTCCTCCCATCTGGCCTTTCCCCCTCCTTCCCCGAGGCGGCAGCTTGTAGGAGTCAGATGGTGTTGAGTTCAAGTCCTGGCTGTTAGCTACTTTGAGGACGCAGCCCCTCCATGTGCCGTCTCCCTGTTCCTCCTGGCAGAGGGTTAGCAGATCAGCTTGCACAAGATGGACGGGAGCCCTGCCTGCCAGTCTCGCCTGTGGGTCTGTCCAGGCCATGTGCCTGGGGCCTGTCCTGGGTGGCCTTGCCAGCCAAGGTGGGTGTCTGCGGCCCACCCCTGGGCTCTGCCTTCACAGCTCGGGGGCTTCCACAGTGTTGTGGGCCGTTGTTCATGCCTTTGCAGTGTGGGCGGCTGCCGTCTTGGGCCTGGGCTGGGGATATTTATCTCGTTCCAGCAGGAAGGGCAATTCCGATTCTCTTGGCGTTTGGAAGACAAATCGACCCAGGCGATCTCGAAGTTAAATGCCATTACTTCATTACATTGACGAGTAACAAATGGCCCGTCGTGAGAAATGACACCCAGAATAGGCTGCTGACATTTCCTTGGATAAAATAATAAGCCAGCCAAACAGACTAAGAAAAATCGAGGCCTCTGCTCATCTCCGGCAGTGCCTGTTTTCTGTAGGTCCCGGCTGCGATAGCCCAGAGGCTCCTGAACCCAGGCCAGGCTCCTGGGGCCCGGGAGGGCTTGGCTGCCCTGTTTACCTTTTATTATATCCGAGGAAGCATTTCCGTGCTTGGAAGGCCCTTGAAAACGAGATTGTGTCGATGGGAAACATCTCGAAAGAAGTCCTCTGATTATGGTTGCTGATTCAATTTCCCGAGACTGGAAAATAAAATCAGATCCACTCTGGACAGCGGGACGTTGACTCGATTCTGTGGAAGCCATGCTACTGTGAGCGGGCGGCCCTATGAGGAGGCTGCTCCCTTTCCCGCACGCCTTAGACTTCCCTGGTTCACTCAACATGTAGACAAACGGTCGGCCAGGCTGGGGCGTTGGGGCAGCTCTGTCCCCTGCCTCCTATGACTGTCTCATGCATACTGATGAGAGCTTGGAGACCTAGTTTCTGTGTCTATGACCTGGTGGATGTCCCCCTGTCCCCACCTCGGCAGCCTGAGGAATTCAGGAGACAGCATGGGTGGAGGCTTTGTCCAGGGGCACTCAGACCAAATGCTGGGTTCCTGGAGCAGCAGGGTGCCAAGGCCAGGCACTGTGCGGGCCAGGGCCTCGGTGGACAGAGCTGCTGTGGGTGATGCTGTGGGAGAGGGTGTCATGGGTCAGCTGGGCATGCTTGTCATTAGAATCCTGCATCGGAGGAAAGGGCCTGGGCCGTGACCACGTGTGCCTGCCCCTGGGTGGTGAATGCGCTGGGTGAGGGAGTGAGAGTCCAGCGTGTCTTGGACAAGAGCATCCTTTTGCAAGCCTGGAGTATCTGCCCCTGCTTCCACCTTCCTGCACGTGAGCAACGGTGACACCTAAACATTTGCTTCCTCTTAATCGTGAGCTTCTTAAGGACGTCCACTCTCCTGCTCTTCTCTGTGCCCGGGCTTGGGCTGAAGGGATGGTTTCCACAAGGTGCCTGCGGCCAACTCTCTACTTCACCCCACAGTTGAGACAACCCGAGGTCCACCAGCAGAACGCAGAAACGGCGCGGCCCGTCTGTACAGCGTGATGCTGCTCTGCTGTGGAGAGGAAGGAAGCTCTGAGTCGCGCAGGCATGGGCACGCCCTGAAGACAGGATGGAGAGAAAGAAACCAGCGCCGAAGGCCGCGCAGTGTGCCATCCCGTCTGTATGAGAGGCCCAGCACAGGGCAGGTCCACAGAGGTGGATGGGTGGTGGCTGCGGGGACACTGGGGAGAAGGAATGGGGCCACTGCTGCAGGGTCCAGGGTTTCTTATTGGGGTCGTGAGCATGCTCTGGAATTAGGGTGATGTCACAACCCTGTGAATGTGCTATAGCCCCCCAAATTGTGTACTTACAAAAGGTGAACTTTATGGTATATGAATTATGTCCCAATTTAAAGAACTCAAAACTCCAAGCCAAACCTGAACAATACTTGTGGTGTGAACTGGAGTGTGTGCGTGCCGTTCCTGTCTGGGTCCCTTACAGACACCCTCTCACGGCCCGGGGAGACGTGGAACAGGAGCGGGGGATCGGGGGCACTGACCTACATTGCCACAGAGTTGAGCCATATTAGAAGTGTGTCCACCCTGTCCAGGCTCCCGAGCCTGGCATGACAGGTCCCGCTTGTCAGCTCCCACCGAGGGCTCCTGCTGTGGAAACGCTTTTCCCCTTTACCTGCCTGACCTCTGTTGTGGACCAAGAGCCGGGGCGGCAGTGCGCTCGTTCTTGGTGTGAGCGAGGAGCTGCGCTGGGTGCTAGCGAGGCCGCGCTTGCTGAAGATGGTCAGGGGCACATGTGAGGTGCGGCTCCGGCTCCTCTGAGGGCTGAGGGATGGGGCTCGGGCTCCCCGGCTGCTCGCCACTGCTGCCGTTGTTTCTCCACATGCGCCTGCCCACCCAGGTACACTCAGACGGTAATGGAGTTGTGACAAGATTAAATGAGTGGGTACATTTAAAACACACGCTAAACACTCAATAAATGGGAGAGGTTTTTACTGCTGTTAGCATTATTGTGATTTTCTCTTGCTTAAAATTTTCTGAACATATTCTGGGCGCAAATGTTTCTTAAAGAATATTTTCCTTGCTAAGATGCATGTACATTTGCAAATAAGGCAAAAGTAAGAGAATTAACAAATAGGATACATAATTTTTAAACATTTATGAGTGTTAATGCTGGATGATAATTTCTGTAAGGATCTAAAATTAGTTTGTTCAAGTATCTGATAAGCCATTTCAATTAGGCATCTGTTTTGCATTTTTAAAACTTTTAAGTTATGTTCTCTCATTAGGATTTTTTATACTTTCACAAGGAAATTATTGAGTGTACCATTGTCAATTGTTTCTTTGGAGCACATCTGCATTACTGCTTTCTGGGGTATTTAATCACAGCACGGAAGTACTTACTCAGGGTAGTTTTAGAAACTCTAACCTTGGAAACAGGTTTTTAGAGGAATTATTGCCTAATGAATACGTAACTACATTCGAAGCAGAGTTTTAAAAATCTGATGGAGAAACTGTCAGATCTCTGTTAGGAATAAGTAATATATTCTAGGTTCTTATTAGAATGTGAAATGCCTGCGAAGCAATAATTTACAATATATTAATTATGTTAATTAATTGGGGAGGATTCAGAATATTAATTATCTGCAACTAATTAGGTATTAAAATGGAGGCCATTAGTGGTGAGGTATGAGCCTGCATGAGCCATTTAGTCAGGGGTGAGAAGTGGGTAAGGGCAGACCCGACACAGCGGCATGGGATCTCTTCTTCCGTGGCCCGCCCTCCTGTTTTGTTTATTTCCCCGGGCTTAATTGCACCTTGTCTTTCCCATCACAGAAGAGGAGGATGTGGACGCGGTCGACGTTTCCAGGGTGCCTGCAGAGGTGCTGCGCAACATCGAGGCCGACACCTACTGGTGCATGAGCAAGCTGCTGGACGGCATCCAGGTGAGCGGCCGCGCCCCACCGGAGAGGCATCTCGTGCACAGGACGTGTCTGCGTCTGGAGCAGCACGTGCCCCTCCACGTGGCGTTAGGCATGCTCTCTGTGTTCCGTGTTCTGGGGATGGTCATGCTGTCCTGCTGAGGGTTCCGGTAGGAAGGCGGGCGCAGGGTCTGCTCCCCGTGGCTCTTGGTCTCCCCATCCTGCTGCCTGCAGACCCCAGCCCTCGGCACCATTGGCCTCAGCCCAGGAGCTGTCGCTCACATGAGGCAAAGCATGTTTGGAGGAGAGCCCACCCCTTAAAGGGCATCAGGTTCGGGTGTAGCTCTGGTGTGTAACCCCTGAGCCTGTGTGCTCCCTAGCCCTGCTGGCCTTGGCGCCGGGACTCCAAGCGCTCAGGGAACTGCGGCGTGCCTGGTCCACCGTGCAGTGTACGATGTTTTAGGTCCCTTTTTGCCAACACATCTTTCCTGGACACCTGTTTGTGCTGGGTGCTATGCTCTCTACCTGGGAGGTGGCCGGAAGTGAGCGGTTGGGCCTGGCCGAGGAGCTCCCATAGGATGGAGGGCAGACAATTCATGAGCGGGAGGAGATGCTGAGCGTGGACTCTGGAGGACCCCAGTGAGGGACAAAGAAGCTTCCAGAGGAGGTCTTGGCAGAGGAGGGGGAGGCCCGGAGCAGGCTGCCGGGGGATGGAAGTATTCTCGGGACCAAACTCCCAGGTAGGTCTCACTTAAGAACTCTCCTGCTGAGGCCCCTACTAGCAGAGCTGTGCAGGAGGTCCCCGCTTCCTCCCAGCTAAAGGCAGTCGCTTTCATCCCAGCAGGCGGGGAGGCGAACTGTGCTGCGCCCATCTCGTTCTTCCTGGGCCGTTACCACCGCAGCCACATCTGAGCGCCTTGCCGGAGGGGTCTCAGCACAGTTATTGGATCTGAACGGGTCAAATAAAGCTTCTCAACGTAGTCTAGAGATTTAGACTCTGAGGTTTAATTGAAATAAATCAGCCAAACTGTATTGAGGAAAACTGGGTCTGCACTGCTTCTGATAACTAAGGAATGGACAAAGAGAAATTGGAATCCCTTTGGGTAATTGAAGTCTGGAAACCTCATATCTGTCGTGGATCCAGACGTCCTTGTGACTTATTTTGTTTCTAGTAAAGACAAATGTGCCCGCTAGAGACGTATTCTGGCCCGAGCATCGATTTATCACTTCCCTCCTTTGTTAATATTTTCATATTTTTTATTCTTTCTCCCAGAACTTATGGCCTTTTTTCCCTCTTAGAAAAGGGATTGAGTCATAATGTAAAACTTTATAAATTTCCCGTGTCACTTCTCTGACCGTGAGTGATGGAACTTGTCCCATTTAAACACAGGATTATCTGACTTGTATTTGTAAATAAGATCAGTGGTACAACGAGATCGATGCCGGCTTTTCATTTTTCACCTGCGCTTGTTGTCTGGCGACGTGGTTTATTGACAGGGCTGTCGGGCGCAGGCAGGGAGCCCCTCTGCTGCGCGTGCACAGGGCGTTGCAGCCGGCGGTGGCCGTCGGTCTCCCTCTTGCACAATTACAATTGATTCCAACTGATCCTTGCGCGAGCCACAGTCGAGGGACCTCAGTTCCACCATCCGGGGGTTTGGGAGCGTTCCTTCAATTCCTGCAGCTGAGGCCACTCCAGGCGACTTCAGCTACCCTCCTGGGGACTGTCCTAGTGCATGCCGGGGCCACTGCCATTTTAGGTTTAGACACACGTGAGGACATGTGCTGGCTTAAAAATCAGGCTCAAATGGTCCAGAGTGTCAGCCCTGCGGGCCTGGGTACCTCCGTCCTTGATTCTTGGCTACTCCTGCCTCTTCACCCATTTCCAACCCTGGGCCTCACCTGCCCCGAATCCATTCTTAATGCTGTAAAATCGTCTTCCTTGAGCACCTGCTCACCCCGTGGTTGACTTGATCAAAAGGTCTTGGGGAAAACCCTTTCTTGGTTTCACGCGCAGACCCTCAGCCCGGCTTGCACCAGTGTTCCCAGCACTTTCCAAGGCCAGGCTTATTCGTCAAGGTGGTCAGGGGTCCGCACCTTAACAGAGATTTCAGTGGGGTCACTACACCAGAATTAGACCCTGGGGGCTCTTCCTCATGGGTAGCGAGAACTCCCAGAGGACTCGTGGGGCCACAGGCTTCATGAGCGGAAGTGACAGTGGGTGAAGGTGGGGACGAGCGGCCTCTCCTGGGTGACTGCTTCTTGAAGTTGGCGCTGCGCCTCACGACAGATCCGAGGTCACACCTGCATACCAGGCGGGCGCCGAGAGAGCTGGAGCTGCTTGTCCAAGTCCACGGCCTGTGTGGGAGCTGCATTTTTTTTTTTTTTTGCGGTACCGGGGATTGAACCCACGGGCGTTCTACCTCCGCGCTACACCCCCGGCCCTATTTTTTATACTTTATTTTGAAACCGGGTCTCACAAAGTTGCGGAGGGCCTCACTAAGTAGAGAGAGAGAGAGAGAGAGAGAGAGAGAGAGAGAGAGGGAGAAGAAGAGGGAAAGAGGGAGAGGGAGAGGGAGAGGGAGAGAGAGAGAGAGAGAGAGCTGAGGCTGGCTGCGAACCCGGATCCTTCGGTCTCTGCCTCCCAAAAGTACTGGGATTACAAGCATGCACCACCACACCTGGCGGGAGCTGCATTTTGACACTGTGGCCCGTGGTTTTCGACTCTGCATTGTGGGAAATTCACTTTCCCAGCTGAAGTGGGCAGAGTGAGGTCCGTTTTGCAGGAGAAGTTCCAGGCGCACAAGCCACCTCTTGTCTGTTTTCCTGTCTTCGGACATCCTGGGTACTGGCTCACCTTGGAGCCTTAGTTTGAGATTCTGTGTCCCGCAAGGTTTCAGTAGTTAATCAGTTAACCCTGTTGATTTGGCCAGAGTGCGGTGAGCATTGCCTAAACGGGCCATCAGAGAGGACTTTGGTTTATGTGGCCAGCACTGTCCTGCTGCCCTGGTGGGCTGTGGTGGGAGAGACGCCTGGCTAATAAAGATGATCACCAAGTGCAGGTGAGGAGGCGCTGGCCCAGGATGATGGCGACTGGGGAAGAACGCGCCCCGCTGCCAGTAAATGCCTGGAGATACTGAGCGACAGTGAACAGAAAATGGTCAAAATGCACCGCTGGACCCTTAGCAAGAAGGGGAAGGAAGGCCTGCAGAGAGGAAGGGTGGCGACCCCCGGCTGACTGGTACATTCCAGGGGATCATCAGGTGCAGTCATGGCCAAGCCAAGGGCTTAGGTTCCCTGCCCTGGAAAGTGATGTCCGCAGACACCCAGGTGCAGTTTTTTTTTGTGGAAACAGGATCTTACTAGGTTGCTGAGGGTCTTGCTAAATTGCTGAGGTTGGTCTTGAACCTGTAATCCTCCTGTCTCAGCCTCCCAAGTACTGGGATTAGAGGCGTACGCCTGCCCAGTGGCTTCTTTGCATTCCTAAAAGTTATTGAAGAAGCAAAGAGCTCTTCCCTAATTATCTTGGTACTTACCATATTAAAAACTCAAATGGAAAACTTAAGAATATTGAGTAATATGTTTAGAAGTAACAATGACAAACCCATTATATGTTATCTTATTATATCATTTTTTAAATGAATACTTTCTACAACAAAAAATGTTTAGTGATAAGAAAGGCACTGCTTTTTATTTTTGCAAATCTCAATGTATAACTTAATAGATGGCAGAAGAATTCACATATGTACTTCTGCATTCAATTTATCATAATTTTTTTGGTTAAGGTATGTAAAGAAAACCCAGCCTCACATGTGTATGTATTTTGATGCCCCTTTCAGGTAATTGTGGACATTTTTCTTTAATCCTATATCATAGCTCAACAAATGAAATGGTGGTTTCTTAAAGTGTAGCTGCAGTGTGACATCTAAAACCACGTCAGTGAACTCTCTGTCCTCAGTTATGTGAAAATCCGTTGGCTGCTCTTACACTTTAAATGAAACTTTTAGCCGGGCGTGGTGGCACACACCTGTAATCCCAGTATTGGGAGGCTGAGACAGGAGAATTGCAGGTTTGTGGCCAGCCTCAGCAACTTAGCAAGGCCCTATTTCAAAATAAAAACTACACTAGGGCTGGGGGTGTAGCCCAGAGATAGAATGCCCCTGGGTTTGATTCCCAGTACCCCCCCCACACACAAAATCGCTCAGGAAAATCACACATTGGTCATTTGTAAAGTATTGGATGGCAGAGGCAAGCAGATCTCCTCAGTGTTGACGTGTTTCAATATAAAAATGTTGTATTGATTATAAAATATCAAGAAATCACACTTTCTAGCATTACTACCATCTCATAAAGACGCCAAAGCCCCCAAGCCTGGAGCGGTGAATGGAAGTCTTACAAAATCCAGATTCTGATTTGAAAGCTTAACTCATAATTGGCAGCAGTTACTGTCATCGTTTCCCCGAGCAGCAGGCGGGGCTCACTTTTGAGGAAACGTGTGCTGGCCACTCGAGTTCCAGCGGTCCGTCTCTTAGTTATTCTTTCATGAGAGACGACGTTTCTGGAGGGAGGTGTCGCGTTTGACTCACAGCTAAAACCTCCGCGCCCAGGGCTTTTCTCAAGATGGGGCTGCACACAGCCTCCGTTCTGTGTGCAGAAAGAAGGCGCCTCAAGGAGATCTGACTTCACGTAGTAATTAAATTCCTACTTCATCAAGGGCATCCCCATGCCAAGTCACCTTTCGTCCTAGACCGTGGCGTGGTTTGGTGGCGCTGCCCGGACTCCTGTTGTGCCCACAGTTTCATTCCCACGCTCGTCCCAGTGTTGGTGTGAAAGCAGCCTGGATCTCACAGATCACTGAGGAGGCCGCGGGGACCCCGGCAGCGGGCTGGCCAGCCTTCGAGGACTTCTGCCCAAGGGCATCTCTCAACACAGGCACGAGGGCTTCCTATGGGAACAGACGTGAACCCAGGAGGGAGCACAGAGCAGGCAGAGGAGTGTGCCAGGAGAAGGCACTGGCTGCACCGTGGACGGGGACATGAAGTGCCGGACCAGCGATTGAAGGAGGCCAGGGAGTGGATAGGCCGAAAGTATCAGGGATAAAGGAATAGTTTGAAATCAAGAGCAAGACTGAAGATTTTAAAAAGAACTAAACAGAACTCTGGCAATCAAATTATAGTCCTTGAATTTACAACTCATTAGACACAACAGAAGAGAAAATTAGTTAATGTAGAACATACTTCTGAGAAAATTACTGAGTAGGCAGCCAAGAGAGATACTGAAAATAAAACAGAGGTTGAGACATGAAAGAGTGAATGAAAAAAATAGGTCTAGACAGAGAAAATATCCTGGAGAGAAGCCGGTGGTTATAAGATTATGGCTGAGAATTGAAAGATGTTGTTACTTAAGTTCAGTAAAGTGAATCTCAAGAGAGATGTATCAAAACAAAATCACACAGAGACACGAGAGTGAAGTCGCTGAATAGGAAAGATAAGAGAGGATCTCGGAGGGAGGGCAGGCCGGTGGCCTCCGAGTGAGAAAACTGTGATGGAACTAGTTGTAAATCAGCTCGCAGAGCCCGAGGATAGTGGACTAAAACGGAGAAACAGCAGAGCCTGAGGAAAGCGGAATAAAACGCTTGTGTTCCGAGGACATGTGATGGTCAAGCCAGATCAGATTGAAAAACACGAGCCAGCTGTATGCTTCTTGGAAGACGCTCACCTAAAACAAGGATGCAGATGGGCGGGAAGGAGAGGGCCGGGAGAGACGCACGGGGTCGGCGCTGCCCGCAGTGGTGGGTCAGAGGCTGGGGGGCTCCTACGCAGCCCTGGAGTGGCCACTGGGGTCTCAGATGAAATGGATCATAAGGCAGAAGCACAAGGAGGGACAGGGTCTGTGCCTGGTGACGAGTGGATAACTCTATCAGGGGAGACGTAATCCAGAAGATACGATGTGGACAGCGCGTCTGTGTCCACGTACATAAGTATTTGAGGAGCCAGGCTTGGTGGCGCACGCTTGTAATCCCAGTACTTGGGAGGCTGAGACTGGAGGATCTGGGTTCATGGCCAGCCTCAGCTACTTAGTGAGGCCCTTCACAACTTAGTGAGACCCTGTTTCAAAATAAAGAATATAAAAAAAAAATAGGGCTGGGGGTGTAGCTCAGAGGTAGAATGCCCCTGTGTTCAATCCCCAGTACTGCAAAAATAAAAAAAAGTATGTGAGAGAGGAAAGGAGAGGGGGAGAGGGAAATGGCATGTTTACCTGGAGGCGTGGGCAGGGCCGGGCGCTCTTCCAGGATCCCAGATCACAGGGCTAGCCTCCTTTCCCACCGTCCCCACCCCAATTCTGTGGCTAGAGTGTTGCATGCTGGGATTTGGACCCACACAGCCAGGTGCCTGCTTTCCTGCCTGTCAGTAATTAGTCGGTCAAGCAGAGAAGAACTGGTAAGAACCGGAACATTTGTACAGCAGAGTTAATAGGTTTGGGCCAGTGGACATACCCTAGAGGCCCAGATCCAGCACACAGTGAACGGTCCTTCTTTTCTAGCATTCACAGGACATGAATGAGAACTGCCGCGCCTGCTGCTACAAGGCGCCGAGCAGACTGTGGCCTGGGTGGGGAATTAGCAGGTTAAGAGGAGCATTCTGGACTACACTGAGGCCCTGGGGTGTGGACTCGCCCGATGGCACAGAAGAGGCCTGTGGGCTGAGCTCGGTGTGGCTGGGAAGCTGGGTTGACAGTCAGCAGCTCAGAGAAAGGCCCGTGATCGTGGATCCCCAGGTACTCGGCCTGGCGTGTCTTCATGGTGGCTTGGTGCCTTCCCCACTAGCTGTTTGATTCTCATTGGGTGTGGGCAGAGAAGCAGCAGCAGCAGCCAGGTTTCTAGCTGAGGTCTTGCGGGAGAGACCCAGCTCACAGTGACGCTGGCAAGCGCTGCTGGCTGGCGTGAGGAAGGGCGTGAGGTCCTTGGCAGCGCCCGAGGGCCGTCCACCTGGCAGAGGGACGCGGCTGTGTCTGGGCCAGGGAAGGGCATCCTCCAGGGCCCCAGCAAGTCTGAACTAGGAGAGTGGGCAGGCGTGGTGGGCCAGGCGCAAGAGAGGGCACGGTGTGTTCTCAGCAGGCCACGCAGAGCGCACACCCCTTGGGGAGGTGGCGGGTGCCTTGCTGCCTCCTTGGGCTTGCTGGGCAGTGCCTGGGGCTTCTTGGTGGCCATGTGACTGGGCGGATGCCGTTGGCATTTAGTTGGCAGAGTCAGGAGTGCTAAGAGTCTAGCAGTACCTGGACTGTCCTGCCCAGGGAAGGATCTTAACAGCACCCTAGTAAGGAACATGGTGTAGAAAAAGTGCTGGGGCTGTGGTCAGCAGACCTGGCCCAGACATCTCCACCTGCATGCCCCGGTTCATGCCAGTTGGATGTGTTTGTCTTGAGAAGTGAAGGTGGTGATTAGAACGTGGTAGGACAGGTCTCTTGGGTCTGACGGCGGGCCTTGTGGCCGGTGGCTTCTGTGGTGCAGGCGGTAGCCTGGGTGGCCGGGTGCGGGTGGGCTGCAGGTTGAGGTCAGAGTGGCAGAAGTCCCGATCCTGAGTCTGCGGTACCGGGGATTGAACCCAGGGGTGTTCTGCCTCCGCGCTACACCCCCGGCCCTATTTTTTAATACTTTATTTTGAAACTGGGTCTCACGAAGTTGTGGAGGGCCTCACTAGGTAGAGAGAGAGAGAGAGAGACAGGGAGAGAGAGAGAGAGAGACAGGGGGAGAGAGAGAGAGAGAGAGAGAGAGAGAGAGAGAGAGAGCTAAGGCTGGCCGCGAACCCGGATCCTCCCATCTCCGCCTCCCAAAGTACTGGGATTACAAGCGTGCGCCACCACGCCCGGCTCCGTGCCACATCTTTTAAGCTTCAGAGTGAGTAACTGTGCTAGGGACAGGATTTCTGGGGTTCCTCCTCAACTGTGGGTAGCTCTGATTGTAATTACCTTTTGAAATTCGGGAAAGTTTAATTTGGAGAAATGATTTATCTTGCTCCCGTCCTTCTTGTCCTTCATGGCTGGACTTCCTGCCCACCTCTCGCGTGTCCCTCAGTGTGCTGGCCCCCAGCCATGTGAGCGCAGCGTGTGCGGGCCGGCCGTGCGTGGGTTTCTGGGGCTCCCGCTCCCTGCAGGCCATCTGGAGTGTGAGGCGCAGCCCTTCTGGGGCTCCCCACCATCTGGCAGAGCAGATTGACTCTCGGGGCCCTCGAGGAGAAGGTCCGTGTTTCTCTCCTCAAGTGCTCTGTGCAGGTTCCAGCCAGAGCTTTAGATGTTAAAAATAACTCGGCGGGCCATTCTGTCTTTCGCCGACTCCATGGACTGTGTCTTTTAAATGCTGCTTGGTATTAGTAGCTACCTTGTGGGGATGATTTTTGGCATAGATCACAGAAATACATCTTAGCCAGTTCTTTTGCTTGAATATTTCTTTAAAAAGACTTGCACTAGGGCCAGGTGTGGTGACACATGCCTGTAATCCCAGTTCTTGGGAGGCTGAGTCAGGAGGATTGCAGGTTTGAGGCCAGCCTCAGCAACCTAGTGAGACCTTCAGCAACTTAGTGAGACCCTGTCTTAAATGAAAAAGTAAAAAGAGCTAGGGATGTAGCTTGGAGGTAGAATGCCCCTGGGTTCCATCTCTAGCACCACGAGAAAAATAAAAAAAAAAATAATAAAGGGATTGCATTGGAATAGGACTTCCGAGGCTGGGTTTGAATGCGAGTTTCGTGGGGGAGCCTGTTTCAGCCCCTTCCTTGCCCTGGGGTCTGAAGGTGGGTCTGGCCAGGAGTTCTGGCTGGCGGGGGCTTTGTGGGTTGGCAGGAGATCACACCTGTGCTTTAGCCTGTCTTCATTTCTCCAACAACACTTGGGCTGGGTTGTCCGTGAGCCATTACTTCCTGAGTTACAGCTTCCATATTTGCCTACCCTGAAGTCATACTATTACTCTTAGATTCATTACTTAGCAAGACAGCTTCTTTGAGTAGAAAAGAACCGTTGCCTTTTATAATTAGTCATTTACATTTCTTTTCCTTGGGGAAGAATTACTCAGTCTAAGAACTGGTTGGTGGCCTGCCTGCAGGGATAGGAAGAGGGGAAGCGGCTCTGCTATCCTGGAACTGGCAGAGAGGAAGCCGAGAAACCTCCAGGCCCTCCGTGGGCTGGAGCGGCTTTGTCTTGGGCTGTGGGCTATGGGGAGACACTGGCAGAGCCAGGCAAGGCACCAGAGAGCTGGAACCGGAGCCGCCCACATCCCAGCATGCCTTCCTCCTCCTCTGCCACCTGGCTCAAAGGCAGGAGAACAAAGAAGGCTGGTGCTGCTTGGGAGGAGGCTGGGAGCAGCTCACCGCCAGCTCTGGCTTGGCGTTCATGTGCATCAAGGGCCCAGGAGGAGCAGGAGCCTCACAGGCAGGGAGCCATGGGGACGGAGGGGAGGGAGTGCATGCAGCCCCGTGTCCACTTCAACGCAGTACGTGCACACCTGTCCCAGTGCCTGGCGAGGCGCGCTGTGTGTGTGTGTGTGGAAGAGCCGAGGGGTTCTGATTTTAGAATCCAATTTTAGAGCCCTGGTGGATAAAATCCAGGGTTCGTGGCAACATTTTAGAAAGGTTTATTAAACACACAAGAATGCGTTAGTTACTGGGCTGCACAAGAAGATTCATTAAGAATGAGTCATTGAGCAGCAAGCAATTTAAAAAGGAAAGTTAAAAAAATTAATTTAAAATAGCATCAAAAAACATAAAAAATCCATGTTGTTGCCCAAATGAATAGTTCACTCCCTTTAATTACCAAGTTCTCTGTTTCTGAATATGTCAGTTTGTTTACCCACCCTCCTGGTGGTGGGAGCGGAGCGCTTCCAGTCTTTGGCTCTTAGGAATAAAGTTTCCCTGGACGCTCACGTGCACACCTTCCTGTTGACACATTCCTTGTCTCTTGGGTTGTTACCTGGGAGGGGGCTTGCTGGGCCCTGGTATAGTAGGATGTTTAGTTTTTATAAGAATGAGCCAGATCTTTTCACTGAAGTGTGTGTATTGTGCTACATGTTCATCAGCCATGTACATAAATGTATATAAATTCTGGCTGTTCCATATCAGAATGCAGTTTTACCAACACACTCCTCATAGTCTTCATTTATGCTGCGTAGCGATCCTCTCTTCAAGATCTATATTTTGAGAAGATTTTCTCCCAGTCTGTGGCTTGTCAGATTATTTTCTTGACAGTGGCTTCTGAGAAGCAGAAAATCTTGGGCTTAATAAAATCTAATTTATTTATTTCCTTTGTGGTAATGGTTTCTGTATCCTGACCACAAGTCCTTTGTCTACTACCAAGATGCTAAGATATTTTCCTATGCTTTTCTTCTGGAAGCTTTATAATTTTACTTTAGGTTTACTCCCTGGCTTGGATGAATTCTTGTGTATGGTGTGAGGAAGGTAGTAGGGTTTATTTTTTTCTGTATAGACTTTGTTCTTTTAAAATTGTCTTGAATACTTTTGGTCCTTTGCATTTTTATATAAAGTTTATTGTTAACCTTCCATTTCCTACAAAAAATCTTCCTTATTTTGTAAATGTAGTGAAGGACATTGATTAATTTTTTAATGTTAAGTCAGCCTGCATTCCTGAGATAAACCTTACTTTGTCCTGAGAAAAATCCCACTTTGTCATAAGACTATAACCATTTTATATATTTCTGGATTCTCTTTGATTATGTGTGTGTTATATACTATAGTATACATACATTATATAAACTATATATACTATATATAATTATTCTATATGCTATATAACACACACACACGCACACATGCACAAACTAACACACAGTTACTGGGGTTTGAAACCAGTGTTCACACATGCTAGGCAAGTGCTCTGCACTGAGCTATATCCCTAGCCTTTATTTACGCTTTATTTTGAGACAGGATCTAGCTGGCTGGCCTGGAGTTTGCTGTTCTCCTGCCTCAACCTTCTGAGCTGCTGGCATACCCAGCTTGATAATGTATTTTTAATGATTTTCATGTCTGTTTGGGAGGAATGTTGGTCTTTAGTCTTCTCTTTTTCTAATGTGTTTTTCTCTTTGGTGTTAGGAAAATGGTGGCTTCGTAAAAATGCTTCTGTAATTTCTGAAAGAGTTTGTGTGAGGTTAGTATTATTTTTCCTTACGTGTTAGATAGAATTCAGTAGTGAAGCTATTTTGGCCCAGAATTTTCTTTGTGAGAAAATGTAAATTCAATTTCTGCCCTGGTTAGGGCTATCTAGATTTTCTATTTCTTCTCTTGTCAGTTTGGAAATGGCTTTCTTTTGAAGAATGTGGCCATTTTAAACAGGTTGTCTAATTTATTGATGTATTGCTATTTGCTGTATTTTTTAAATTATTCTTCTAAAACCAATAGAAACTTAGTACAATGAAGTCTTTCACTGGTAACTAAGTTGAGTCTTGTTTTGGCATCTGTCACATGGCCCGTCTTGGAGAACGTGTCGTGGAATCTTGGAAAGGTTGCGTGTTCTGCTTTATGTGGGAACTTTCTGTCGCCATCAGGTCACTCCGGTTGATAGTGTCCTTCCAGCCTTCTCTACCCGTACTGATTTTCCCTCCACTTTTCCCGTCAGTTACTGAGTGAGGACTTTTGAAATTTCCAACTGTGATTGTTGATGTGTCTCTCTATTCTTTTAGTTTTGTCAGGATCGTATCACATAATTGGAATCGTGATCACTGGGTATGTGCCTACGTAGGATTATTGTGTTATGTTGATGAGTTTGAATGCACCTTTATTGATAGGACACATTCTTCTTCCGTGGTCACACTTTGAGGTCCAGCTTGTGGATGGTTACCAAGCCTTTCCATCTTCCTTCTGTTGGTGTTTTAGGGGTCTCCTTTCCATCCTTTTGCTCTTAATCTGTTTGTGTCTTATTTACGGTGCATTTCTTACAGAAAGCTTCTGCCCAGCGCTGCTGTCTTATTCTTTTGGTGTATATCTAGTTCATATACTTGTATGCAGTGTATCCAGTGTACCCATTTATATGGTTAGGGTTTAGGTTGCCATTTCGCTATTTATTTTCTGTTGGTTTCATCTTTTCTTATTTCTACTTTTTTCCTACCTTCTTTTCAAGGAGTTAAATATTTATAAAAAATAATCAGACTTTGCTTCTTAGAGCAGTTTTAGGTTTACAGAAAAAGTGAGCCAAAAGTTGGAGCTCCCATGCAGCCCTCCCCTCCCTCCCTCCCTCACCCACCCCCTCTTCCCCTTATGGGCAGCTCTCATTAGTGCGCTACATTTGGTATGATTGATAAGCCAATGCTGATACATTATTACTGACTCAAGCACATAGTTTCGTTAGGGTCACTTTGGTGTTGTACGTTCTGTGGGGTTTGACAAATGTCCGATGACATGTGTCCACTTTGATAGTGCCACTCAGAGTATTTTCATGACACTAAAACTCCCCTGTGCACCATCTGTTCCTCCCTCCCTCCCTCCTTCCCTCCACCGGAGCCCCTGGCAACCGCGGGTCTTTTTACTATCTCCGTAATCGCGTCTTTTCCAGAATGTCCTACAGTTGGAATCATGCAGCATGGAGCCTCTTCAGACTGGCCCCTCTCACTCATTTGTCTGTTTTCACTTTGATTTATTGGCCGTCTCTCCTCTTTTCAGAGGTTGCTTTACTCCTCGCCCTGTGCATCTGTATTTCATCCCAGAGACCTCCACGTGCTGTGGCCCCACCTTCTCTCCTGTGGGTGGAGCCTTCGACTTACCCACTGTGCTGTGACCAGCCCCCCGCCGTGGGAGTTGGGGCAGGAGGTGGGGTTTGTACTTGGTGTGGACGCTGTCGCAGGCTCTTTCACACACAGTCACTTATTTAAAACCCCCAGTGCCTCTGTGGGGAGGCATCCTCTCTCCATTTTACAGATGAGGCAACAGGAGAGCAAAGAAATTAAGTGAGCAGGTAGGAAAGCGAGGGGGTTAAGCAAGACTGCATATATTTTTACGGCCCCTGTCTCTGAGTGCAGTCTGAGGCGGGCTGCAGGGCCCTGTCCTTGGTCCCGTCCTTCGCTCCTCTTCCCAGAGACCGTAATGAAGACATCGAGGGTATCGGTTGAGCCAACGCTTCTAAGCTTGGAGGGACAGCTAATGTGATAGATGACATAATCAAGATTCACAATGAGTTCAGCTGCCCGGAATGCCAGCTGAGAACCAATCAAACGGACAAGCTAATAGGAATAAATGTAAAGTCCTACGTTCGAGTTAAAAAACCAAGCGGCATAGGTTAGGAGGAAGCGGTTAGACAGTGTGGTTGACTGCCTCCGCAGTGGGACGCTCTTGTCATTATCTCGTCTAGATGAGGGCAGTTGTCTCATAACTGATGTCCCTCAACCTCTCTGGTCCCCTTCTGTTATTTCTAAGCCAAGCCGCCAGAAGCATCTTTTCAAATGCAAATCCCCCCAATTTCCTCTGCGGGTGCTCACCAGTTAACCTCAATTTGCATGTTTACTTTTTACGCGGGGAGGACTATTAGCGTTACTGCCATTGACGTTTCTCTAAGTGCGCAGTTCCTGCGTCACACACAGGTGTGTTCCGCCGCATTTCCCCGGGCCAGGCGTGAGGCGTGCGCGGAGCCCCTGGTGTGCTTGCAGGCGTTGGTGGAGGACCTGAGGGCCGATGCTGCCCTCCTTTTCCCTCACACCTTCTCACAGGACTGTCTGGTTCTGGAATCTACTGCTCTAGTGTGTGTCTCCTCGGAGTGCCCCTGAGCTTCCTGGCCCCAGGCAGGGCCTTCCACAGCCTGGACTCACTCAGGACACCCTTGCGCGCCCTCCCACGTTCCTCCGCAGGCTGCATCAGAGCTGGTCCGAAGGCGGCTCTTCCCGCCCCGGCCTGCTGTCCATCTTGGCAGCCTTTTTGCAATATGGCTTCTCCTCCTCCTCCTCCTCCTCCTCCTCCTCCTCCTCCTCCTCCTCCTCTTCCTCCTCCTCTTGGGTGTTGTTCTTTCCTCTGTTTGGATTTCTGAGAACCCACCTTTCCTCCCCGGGTTTTGAACAAATTGAAAAAAGAAGATAGTGGTAGACGGAGGCTGGAGAGTAACTTCTATTCCTGCTGAGTGAGCGGCTGCGGGCCCTGTCCGAGTGTGGGAGCCAGCCGAACCGCTCACCCTTCCCTCCTCTCCTCAGAGTCCGTAATGAAGACATCCCGGGTACCCGTGTAGCCAGCCAGTGCTTCTAAGCTTGGAGGGACAGCCAGTGTGATAGATGACATAATCAAGATTCAGAGTGAGTTCAGCTGTGCGGATGCCAGCTGAGAACCAGGTGACTGGCTGGCTGGTTGACTCCAGGTGACTACCCAGGCCCCCGCCCCAGCCAGCGCTGCTGTGCGGGCAGCCGCCCTCCTGGGCGCAGAGCCTTCAGGAGCGGCGCACTGAGCCATGCTGGGGCTGTGTCCATGGGCCGTTTGATCTCCCAGGTTTAGCAGTGGGTAGACTCCTTGGGGCAGTTGTTTCTGGGGATAAGCTACTGGAGAGGTACCAGCTGAGTTCCCTCTGTTTGGAAGTAGACCCCAGGTCAGGGCAGCGTCGCCTCCAGCTTCTTCGGCTTGTTTGCATAATTGTTAAGTCCCTGGTCAGCCCGGGTGGGAAGGAGACCCCTGGTCCTTCACCTCAGTCCAGACCCAGCAAGCCCTGCTACTCAGGTGTTCTCCTGAGACAGGTGGGGACCGAGGCAGGTGGGGGCTGTTAGCATGTGCTCCCCCGATGGCTGTGAAATATGTCAGAATAGGACACTAATCCGCAAGGCCTCTCTGCACCTGAGGCTGCGAGCCACTCTCTGGTTTATTTCTCATCGTTAATTCTGTCTAGCTGTACTGTTCAAGCTGGCTCATCAGAAATTCCTCCATGAGGTTAAGAGACAGTATATAAACACACCCGGGTGAAATGAAGTCTTGCAGGCTGCCCTTCCCAAGTTCAGGTCCAAAGATGATGCTGTTCAAAGGACTTGAAATCCAGAACCAAAATTTCTTATGCCTGTTAAAGTTCAGATACATTAAAGCTCACAATTTGTCCTTGACTTCCACCGCCACTCTGTCTGTCACAGCTAGTGGGGCTCTGGGGCCTCACTGGGACAAGCGCACTCCCTCCAGGGCCTGGGAGTCTGGAACATTAGACGCCGAGTCTAACACCCTCTCTCCTGAGAGCTCAGCTTTTAGGAGGGCTCATAAGCTTGCCGGATGACTGGCTCGTTGAGTCTAGAACCGGCTCCCCAGCCAGACATCCCAGCACGGCCCTGTCCCGAGCCCGTCCTTCCTGCCGTCCAGGGCACGGAGGCCTGGCGTGGTTCTGAGCGCGGCGGGCACATGCAGCCCTTCTTGGTTTTGTCCCATAGAGGTGTCAGTTTGAAATCCAGGGCCTGTCAGTTGAAATCCACCTGGAAGAGCTGTCCCTCCCGGCACAGGGCAGGGGCAACTCTGTCTGTTCCCCTTGTGGGGAAAACACCACTCCTGCTCTTGTTGAGAAATGAGCGCACATACGTGTGTGGGTATGTGTGTGTTTGTGTGTGTTTGTGTGTGTGTGTGTGTGTGTGTGAGAGAGAGAGAGAGAGAGAGAGAGAGAGTGAGAGAGAGAGAGAGAGAGAAGCAGAGAGGGTGCTGACTGTGCCAGATGCATTCACGAGCTTCTCACATTTGACCTTTGGCCTCAGACCTGCTGCTGGCCTCGCGTTGTCTGCAGCTGCACGCAGGCCTCCCTGGAAAGCCCCCCCCCCCCCAGATCGGGAGCTAGGGAGGCTGTAGTGCCATTGCCATGTCTTTTCCCACGTCTGGACTTTGTCAACCCCGTGGATGTGTCTCTGAGAGTGCAGGGGAGGTCCGCACAGGTGGCCCCCTCCGGGACCCCTCCAGGGATGCTGCTCTTGGTCCTGAGCCTGCGCATGATGAGCAGCACGCCGGGATCGTCCCTCCCTCCCCGCCTGGGCTCTGAATGCCAGTGGTGGGTGGCAGCTGCCCTGGTGCTGCTCGCCCAGATTTGCTTGTGAAACCAGCACCGCCCTGTGCAGGTGCCTGCAGACACAGGTGCCCTTGAGTGTGCAGGCGGCAGGGCCACCACCCATTGTCCGCCAGGCCACAAGGACTCCGCTTGCTGTAATCGAGTGCTTGCCCAGTTGGGCCTGGTAAGCCACAGTGCCCAGCACCTCTGTCCAGTCCGTGGCCACTTGCCTGTGGCCCTACTGGGGCAGGGCCCGGCTCCCCTTGCAAGGCCATGCGGCCTTGCCCTGTCACCGAGAGCCACGCTGGTCAGGCCTGAGGCCCTTCTGCTCACCAGAGGGTTCAGAGCCGCAGAGCCGGGGCCCAGGCTGCACCAGAAATGTCAGCATTTTGCTGGCTCCTGATTTTCTTACTTTATTTCTTAGTGGGTCTTAGAGGCTCCAATAAAGTACATTCTTTAAATGTCTTATATTAGTTTTTTATTGCTGTTAGAGCAAATTACTATAGACATTGCAGTTTAAAAGAACACAGATTTATTACCTCAGTTCTGGGGGTCAGAAGTCTTCTATGGGCTCACGGGGCAAAAGCCAAGTGTCCCAGGGCTGTGCTCTCTCTGCGGCTCCGGGGGCAGGGGGATGCCTTCCCTGCTTCCCAGCTGCTGGCGGCCCCCATGTTCCTGGTATCTTGGCGCCTCCTCATCTGCAGAGCCAGTGGTGGAGGTCCAGTCCCGCTCATGGGGCGGCATGTGCCGCTGGCTCTCCTGCCTCCCTCCTGCTGGTGAGGACCCTGTGATTCCAGCGCCCCGATGACCAGGACGGCCCCTTCCCGTCAGCTGGTTAGTGGCCCTAGTTCCCTTTGCCACGTGCTGTGACACATCCGCAGGTCGCAGGGATAGACTGGGTCATAGGCTCTTTGGCGTGGTTCTTATTCTGCCTCCACCTTCACACGCACAGGTTCCCGTTGAGTCCATTCGGAACCCCGTTCTGGACATGAGCCCTGAGCGCTGGCGGAGGTGCCTTTGCAGTCCCCGGGGACGCCCTTCCCTTCCAGACTAGAGCTGTGGGATGACGGGGTGACGCGGAGCCAGCATCGCTCTCTGCCTGCCCCGGCCATTTAATGCCCCGCCATTCCCTGACTTCCTGCTGTGTCTTGAACCCCTTCCACGCGCACATGCAGCGTTTCCTGGGAGCCTCAGAGCGCTCCTGGAAGGCAGGGCTGTTACTGTCAACATATAGTTCAGGGGCTCCCAAACTTCTTTGGCTTACTGCCCCTTATCCAGAAAAAACATGACTCAGCCTTTATGTACCTGTGTGTCATTCCAGCACCTTCGGGGGTGGGGGATGGTATCGCCCACTTGGGGAACCTATGGTGTAAATGATGAAGGAGCCCAGAGAGGCGATGCCCCTAGTCAAGGCCCGTGGCACCAAAGTCACAGAGCTGGCTCCGTTCCAGGTCCTTCTGACGTGGTGCGGCAGGCTCCCCGGCTCAGGAGCCTTACCTGAGCTCACCCCCTCGCATCCTGGGAGTGGACACACGCTCACTTTCTCTCGCAGTGACTGTGTCATGAGCACGGGGGCCGTCAGGAGTTGCTGGCACTGTCGGCTCTGGGCACGTTGCCGTTTGCCACCGGCTACCTGGCAGGGCCGCGCGCTTGCTGCTCAGGTGCCCGCCGCGGTCATCCTGGCAGATGGTTCTTCTCAATGAGCTGGACACGTGGGTGCCTGTTTGTTCAATTTAGATGTAAATAGCCTACATTTACAGGTCGAAACGCACCAGTAAGTGTTCCTGGAGGTGCGTGCTCTCCTCTGACATCAGAACGCGGGGCTCACCTCCTCCAGGTGAGACACGAGGCGCTGCAGGCAGGCGGCGTGCGTGTGCGTGCCCTGGTCGTCTCTCAAGATGACACCGAGCTGTTGTGAATTCGCTGTTGTAAAGTTCTTTTGGCTGCCATTTTCCTCTTTGGAAAATGAGCTTTATTTTAAATGCACATGATCCACAGTATTATTTTTCCTCTAGGACAACTACACCTTCGCCCAGCCTGGGATTCAGATGAAAGTGAAGATGCTGGAGGAGCTGGTGAGCCGGATCGACGGTAAGCTGCCTCCGGAGCGGCCCCTCTCTGAGGGGTGGGGGGCAGCTGGAAGGCGCAGGGAGGCTGCGGCCCTCAGGGCACCCTGACGCGCTCTTCCCCGGAGCTGGGCAAGAAGGGGTGAGCGGTCCCCAGCAGGTAGCCCTTACTCGCTCTTTGCCAAGCCAGGACAGTCCTCATCTGGGCCGCAGAGCCCTTGTTTATGACTGTCCTTTGGCACTTTCTTCTCTGCCCGTTGTTACCGAAGAGGTTAGAATAATTTCTCCATGGAATCCAATTAATTACCAAGTCTGGAAATAACATCTCTAATACTATAGAAAAATTATAGCGTGTGCTCGGGCAATTTTAGATTATGCTTTCATGTTTAAGTGGGGGCTTTGAAAGACTTTTTACCTTCGTCCTGAAAATCATTCCCCTTGCGATGTGCTGACTGTCACATTGCAATAGCAGAGTTTAATTAAATGAAAGTTGAGAGATAATGCTGGCCCATTCCGGGCATATCCTCCTGATAGTTTGTTAAATTAATGAACAGAGCATTAACAAAGTGAGCCCAAGCAGAACCAGGCATATATTTGTGACACCAGCTGGTCAGTGGTGAGCTGCAGAAGAGAGACTCGCTGTCTATAAAGAGTCCCAGGTGAGCCTGGCAAGTCCTCTCGCTGGACGTACGGAGCAATTGGACTTTGTTTAAAACTTGGACACGGCATATGCCTTCTGAGTATCTGCGGGTTCCCAAGCCTGTCCCTTGCTGGACCTGCAGCAGAACAGAACTGTCACAGCAGCCTTCCGAGGACAGGCACTTGGTTTGGGAAGCTACTGAATGACATTATAAAATGGAGCCATGCAAATTATAAACTCCATTCTGTCCCTTGATTGAATCTGATTTTCAGCTCTGTGTCTAATGGTTATTACCTAATTTCCATATTATGAACTCTTATACAGTTCTTCCAATGATACTTCATTTGATTCAGTATTATATTTAGCTACTTTTCAACCTATCTATTCAAAATACTGCTTTTTTGCCTCTGTCAGTGCATTTATGTCCATTTATTATACGCTTACAGTGAGATCTTGCTCGCCTCTCGTTGGGTTTTTTCCCCGACCAGCAATTTCGCAAGTGCGCCCGGTTTCATCTAGCTCTTTGAAACGCGATTTGCAATAGATGTGAATTACTCTTTCTTAGCAGCTTCTTCCTTTCCTCTTGTGCCCCTAAGAAGGCGTATTGTAAATTTTCCTGGAGGTTAGAAGGTTGTGGCTACTGCTCATCGCTCCGGCGCTGCAGTTGGGGAAATACTTGGATTGATTTTCTCTGGTGCTTTGGCTCAGAAAGCAGCACGTTGCAGATTTGCCGGGTGGTTGTTTAAACAAGTAGCAACAGCTGGGCGTGGTGGTGCACACTTGTAATCCAGTACTTGGGAGGCTGAGTCCGGAGGATCCGGGTTCGCGGCCAGCCTCAGCTACTTAGTGAGGCCCTCCGCAACTTAGTGAGACCCTGTTTCAAAATAAAGAATAAAAAATAGGGCTGGGGGTGTAGCTTGGAGGTAGAATGCCCCTGGGTTCAATCCCAGTACCACACACATACAGAAAAAAAACAAACAAGCAGCAACAACCAGCAAAGGCGCCCGGCCCCACCTGCGCTCTCAGCAAGGCCTCTGTGTTTTCTGTGCAGCTCTGAGCACAGCATCTTCATCCTGCACCTTTTTGTTTAAAGGACCGCTTCTTCACAGTGTGAGGATTCTTCCTGTAATAGGCTCCACTGTACAACCAGTTTGTCCCTGTTCTGATGAAACCTCCAAGAATTTCTCTGATGGCTCAATGTCAGGACACCGGCCTTCCAGGCTGGAGGAGCTCTGGCCTGGCGGGGAGCGCCCTTCCCTGGTCAGGCACCTGGGAAAGCGCCAGGGCTGCAGTCCAGGAGTCTGTCACCTCTGGGAGAAAGAATCTGTGCGCTTGGAATTTTTGCAGGGACCAAAAAGATTTTATTAAGGGCAGGATGTACTCGGCAGAAAAAAAAATCGCTTTCTAAAAAACCCCACGTCTCACTTCTGCATTTGGGAGGAAGGCCAGCATTTCTTTCAGGAAGTTTTGCCACTTTGGTGAGGGAAACACCTTCACAGACTTGCTGGCGAGGAAGGTACTGGCTTGTGGGCAGGTGCGGGGAGGGGGCAGTTCAGAAAGGAGTGAAACTGCTCTGCAAGTCAAGCGAAGAATCATGGCGTTGGTGTGTGGCGTCCTGAGGGTGTGGGCTGGAGTCGGGGAGGGTGGGGGTGGATCTGGGAGGGGAGGGGTACAGGAGGGTGGTGGCAAGGAGTGGTTAAAGGATTTCTAGAGCCTGGCATGATGGCACACGCCCGTAATCCCAGTACTTGGGAGGCTGAAACAGGAGGATCCTAGGTTTGAGGCCAGCAACTTAGTGAGGCCCTCAGCAACTTAGGGAGACCCTGTTTCAAAATAAAAAATAACAAGGGCTTGGGGTGTAGCTCAGAGGTTGAAGGCCCCTGGATTCAATTCCCAGTACCACAAAAAAGAAAAAAATTCTAGAAAGCACCTTTGAGTAGTTTCCCAGGTTGAGTAGGCTCCTTCCCCTCGAACCTTCAGTGAAGGTGTCCTGTGACGTGACCTGTGGTGCATGGAGGGAGAGGAGGCCCAGCAGCCTTCAGGTGGCGCCATGGGGGAACAGTGACCTCTCAGGAGGGCACAGCAGCTGGCTGTGAGAAGCCCCTGGGTCCCCTGCAGAGCTTCCCACACAGTGAGAGGTGGTGACTGGAGCCGCTTAATTAGTAGTTAAAGAGAAAGGTGCTAGGAGGAGGTCCACTTGCAGCAGCAGCAGGCTAGGTCATTCCAGTCAAGTCTCCCACAGAGGATAGCTACCAAACGAAGCAGCAAACAAACCAAACCAAGCCAAGGAAGGAGAAGAGAGCTAGGCCTGGTGGCGCACGCTTGTGATTCCCAGTGCTGGGGAGGCTGTGACAGGAGGATTGGACATTTGAGGCCATACTCAGCAACTTAGTGAGACCCCGTGTATTGGACAGGGTTCTCTAGATTAACAGAATACACAGAATGAGTATATTTGAAAAAAAAAAGGATTTATCAGATGGGCTTACAGTTTGAAGCAATGTAGTCCCAGGTTCTGACTGCACGTGGAAAGTCAGAGGAACCAGTAGCTGGTCGAACGATCTAAGAGCTGGAGTCTTAGGATTGGAGCAACCACTAATTCAGTCCCAGTCCAAGACGTGAAGATCAGGAAGCTCTTTGGAGAAACGATGGTGAAGTTTCAGTTCCAAGAGCTGGAGGCCGAGAAGATCAAGAAGCTCTTCAGAGAAAGGCGAAGCCGGCGGCCGACGATCTCAGGCGAGAGCAGATGCGTTTTCCTCGGAAAGAGTCGCACGCACTCTACGCGGCTTCTCCGTTTTTTATCTAAGTCCTCACCTATCAGAATCCTGCTGCCTACATTCAGGGCAGGGCTTTCTGTTTAATCTGCTGTTACATACCCAAAGTCACATAATCTTGGGTGTGTCATGATCAGGTCAAGTTGACAACCTAGATTGACTATCATACCCCGTTTTCAAATAAAAAAGAAAAAGGGCTGGGGGTGTAGCTCAGAGGTAGAATGCCCCTAGGTTCAATTCCCAGCTGAGAGAGAGAGAGAGAGAGAGAGAGAGAGAGAATGATCCTTAAAGTTGTTGTGAGGTAGTGTCCCAATCAAGACCAATCAGACCACCAAAGGTGTTTATTGAGAGTCTTTATTACCAGCCGGCTGGGACTGCACAGAGCATAAGACCCAAGTGCAGTTCCCAACTGCCTCAGAGCCCTCCTTATATATACAGGAGAGCACAAGCCAGGGGTGTATAGTTTGGTTTCCCATGGCAGATTCCCACGGCAGGGGTTCCAACAGTTACTTCCCGCAGTAGAGCAAGCAAGCGTAATGAGCGTACAAAAGCAAGATACGCTGTTAGCAATGACAATGCAACAATAACAGTAACACATTGTTGTCACCCGTTACCCTGCCAGCATCCTGCTTTGATTATTCCATGGCCAACTTCCCTGTTTTAGGGCCAGGTTGGGGTCAGTGTGAGTAGCAATATGGAGTCACTTTAGCTGATAACTTTTTATCTATCAAGCTCTAACTACACATCATCACAAAGTCATGGAACTGCTGTGAAGAAAACGAGCACTTCCTGGTCCGAACGCCAGGACCCAGAGAGAGAAGCCCAGCACTGAAGCCGCTAGTGTTGTCTGGGAGTTTCTTCACCAGCAAGAAATAGTCCCAAAGTGCGTGGTAGTTTTGGTGGCCTCGCGGGGTGCGTGGGTTGAAGCCTGGCTCACTTGGGATAGGGAATCAGGAAATGCCAGTCTACTTCCTGGCAGCCAGAAGACTGCCGTGGTGGGGCAGTGGGAGCCACACAGCTTCACGTTGTCCTGCAGTCCTGCTCTGAGTCGGCGGTGGACCCGGGTTATTTGAGCCTTGATTATGGAGTTCCTCAAAAGGTTTGTGAAAGTAAAATTATATCTGGAGGAAGTTACTGGAACTCAAATTGTTCCTATAAATATTCTCTTTTTAAATGGAATGACCAGCATGCAGTCAAGTTCAGGACTCAAGTGACAGTAAACAGGTAACAGAATCAGTTGAGCTTTGTAGTCCTTTGGCACACTCCACAAAACTACTGTGATTAGTAGATAGGAAAAACTAAAAGGAGTTTGAAAATGTGTGTGGGGAAGAGGAGACTATACAGTTTTGCATAAGATATTTTAAAAAACCACCAAGTAGGATTTCTGGAATGGAAAAACATGAAACAAAAGCAAAAATCCCACAGACAGGCTTAACAAGGTAGACACAGCTAATGAGAAAATTGGTGACCTGAAAGATGGGTTAGAAGAAAATAGCCCTAGTGAAACACGGAGAGTTAAGAATAGGAAAATACAGAAAGTAAGAGCTGTAGAGTGTGGTTAGAAAGTCTGATGCATATTTATTTTGGGTCACAGAAGGAGAGGAGAGAAAGGATTTGAAGAGATAATAACTGTAATAACTGAGAGAAAGAATATGAAGAGGTAACGACTGAAATCGTTCCAAAGCTCTACAGCAATTCTTGGATTCGAGAGGCCAGCGAATCCTGAGGAGAATTAACAGTGAGAACTATGTGCAAACACATTATAGTGGATTCAATTCAACTAAACACAGAGATACTCTTAAAGCAGTTAGAGAAGAAAAGTACTTTTCTAGGAATGGCTGCTTATTGAGAACTGACTTCTTCAATATCCTGAAAGAACGTGACTGTCATCCTAGAGTCTACATCCTGCAAAGATAGCCTTTAAAAATGAGTTTGAGCCGGGCGTGATGGTGTGCGCTTGTAATCCCAGTACTTGGAAGGCTCAGACAGGAGGATTGCAGATTCAAGGCCAGTCTCAGCTACTTAGTGAGGCCCTCCCCAACTTAGTGAGACCCTATTTCAAAAATAAAGAATAAAAAATAGGGCTGGGGGTGTAGCTTGGAGGTAGAATGTCCCTGGGTTCAATCCCCAGTACTGCAAAAAAAAAAAAGAGTTTGAAATTCTAGGAGTCCATCTGAATCTGAATTGCTTCCTACTGTCTCCAAGAAACTGTATAAGTCAAGAGGGAAAGTGATTAAAGCCACCTCTGCGTGGTCCCAGGACTGCTCCCGCTCCTTATCTGCAGAACTGCAGGCCCGTGCCCAGCCTGGGTGCTTATTGAGGGGCGGCTGCAGGCTGGCTGGATCACCGGGCAGGAGGCTGCCCTGCCCTTCCACTGTGATATGTGTGCAGAGTTCCTCTGCCCTCCCGGTGCCCAGCGCGCTGGGGGCACCTCTCTCACCCCATCCTGCCTTCCTTGTCATCAGTGACCTCCTTTCCTCTGTGACCACCGTCGACTCTGCCCGACCCCATCTCTGCATGTGCTCTGCCTGCCTCTCTGTGACGGCTAGATGGAATCCTCACGCCCACTACGAGCGTACGACCCGCAGCGAATGTGCACACTGGCTGAATTTTGCACGGCTGGGTGTAAAAGCCCCCTGTTATCATTGGGGCATTGGGATAAACAACCTCTAAATCGCAGCAGCCTGAAGCAGCGTTGGGCCTCACTCACAGGGCACGACTGTTGGGGCCTGGCCGGGCCTCTGGTTTGTGTTGTCCTCACTCGGGGATTCAGGCTGATGGGGCAGCCACCTCCAGGGACATTCCTGTCCAGTGCCTGTGGCAGAGGGAGAAAGGGCCTGGGGAGCCGGGCGTGGTGGCGCACGCTTGTAATCCCAGTACTTGGGAGGCTGAGACCAGAGGATCCGGGTTCGCGGCCAGCCTCAGCTACTTAGGCCCTCTGCAACTCAGTGAGACCCTATTTCAAAATAAAGAATTAAAAATAGGGCTGGGGGTGTAGCTTGGAGGTAGAATGCCCCTGGGTTCAATCCCTAGTACCGCAAAAAAAAAAAGAAAAAAGAAAGGTTCTGGGGACCGCACGGGTCCCTGACGTTTCCAGCAGAGGGCGGTGCAGACGCTCACCTCTCCATGGCAGCCAAGTCCCACTGCCACAGCGGAGTCAGGCAGGGTGGCACTCCGCCCGGGCCTGGAGGACTGAGGTTGCTGGGTACCGCTGGTGGCACTGCGGTCCCATCAGAGAAAGAACTTTGCAGATGGCAGCATAAATCTGAGTTTCATTCAAAACTTCATTTCTGTAGTCTTATGAGATATGTAAGTAGGGAAATTCTAAAGGCTGGATTTCTTTTTTTTGAGAAGAATACGTTTCTTTTCTGAAAAATTCCTGAAATGAGGCTAAGCTGAGTAGATTCAAATGACTAAAAATTAAATATGTCGTAAGGTTTATTTTATGTTAGACTAGGGCATGTGTCAAACAGCTTCACAGAAAATAGAAT
The DNA here is from genome assembly GCA_004027185.1 of Glis glis. Taxonomy (NCBI): domain Eukaryota; kingdom Metazoa; phylum Chordata; class Mammalia; order Rodentia; family Gliridae; genus Glis; species Glis glis. Next base: position 10,210 of record PVJS01013335.1, on the reverse strand, counting down.
TAGCACATCCTCCACTCTGTACTCTCCTGCCTGTGTTATTTAAATTTCGAGAGTGTTTGTAGTCTCAAAGAAGCCATGGTGTTCATTCTAAAGTTATTTATCTGCAGTATTTGTATTAACTGTCAATCTGTTCCCTAGTTATTAAAGGATTTTTTTTGTACCTAAAATCCACAGTTCACACCGATGACTTAGTAATTTACAGCTGCAACGAGGAACACACATTAGCACTCTGACCGGCTGTTAGAATTTCAACAGATACAGCGCAGGAGTGACTGTCACCCCATATTACATCCGGAATGCTGATGCATATTTGAGTGTGAAATTTCACATTTTTGCCGTAAATCCTAATGGTGTCCTCGTACATTTTATTGTCATTACATCTGTTATGTCTGTTGTGAAGCGCTGATATCATGTGACCCTGATCGTTCCCAATATAGATTTACGAGAGGAGACAAGGCCTCCGCCCTGGCCAGGCCCCACCCGTGTGACCTCATCTGACCTTTCTTTCTTTCTTAGAGGCTCCAAACACAGGGATTATTGTTAGGTTAGGGCTTCCACATCTGGATTTTGGGGAGCTCTAAGGTTCAGACCCCAGTGGTTTGGGAGTGTGTTTTGTGTGTGTGTTAAACCAAGGCGCCGTCCCCGGGAGAGCTTGTCACCACCGTCATCGCCATTGTAAGAAGCTTGACTCGCATCATGGGCAGGTGGAATAGGAAAATCACATTTCAAAGCTTTCAAATTCCCCAAATCAAAATAATGATACAACGGAAGGAAAGAGGGCTCTTCATCTCTTCCCTTTGAAGTGGAATCTTTGAAGCTCGTAGAATCGCAGGCTCCAAAAATGCCAGCAAATTTGGATTGTGTCGATTGAAATGGCATTTAGGTTTGTACTCCAGGAGAGAACCGCTGCTCGATGGGGTGAGTATTCAGGAAATTCCATGCCTCCGCTGTTTGTCTGTAGTGTCGAGCCCTGTGCATGGACGTCGAGGTTTCTTCTCTTCCCAGGAGGGAAGCGATTCTAGACAGGAGCGACTCGACGTGGCTAGCCACTGGGCGAAGGTGGCTTGGTAACTCCCCGGGGTGGTGCTCCTCACAGGTTGGCTTGGGCACCCTGCCTAGGGCCCTCTCCCGCTCTCGGGCTGGTCTGTGTGGGTACTGGTGTGTAAGGCAGGCTGTGTTCACCTGCAGCAGGGTGGCTGCCCCAGAGCGGGACGTGGGTGCCTGGGAGGGAGGCGAGGCGTCTGTCCCGCATCCCACGAGGAGTGGGGACGCCCGTGGCCCGCCAGTCCCAGGGATGCTGGTTAGAGTTTATGCACCGGCCAGACCCGGGAACCGAGGGTGGCCCTGGCCATCGTCATTACTACTGTTTTACCCTTTCACCCTTAAGGGAGAAAATGCTGGAATTCATTACTGGTGAACAGTCTTACCTCTGTGTGTTAAACGGCTTTATCTACTTGTACAATTTCCCTTTCTTGGGTTTTTAATTCAGGTTAAATGTGATTTTAATGAAATTTCTCTGAAAGCTGTCGTGAGTACATTGTAAGGTTAAAATTGACTTATTCTTTCAAGGTAGAATTCAGTTACAGCTGGTAAACTAGATTCAGCTTTATTACCACCCAGGTGAAAATAGTTTTTATCACCCCTACAAGATAGGCAGGCGGAAAGCAGGGATGAGTAGGCATCGCGGCCCCGGCCCCGGAAACACTGAGTACGACTGCCTGTCCCCACGCTTGTCCTCACTAGGCCCCGAAGTGGCTGAACTGAACATGGGGAATGAGCGCGGTCTTTCCTTTGGGACACATGATTGGCAAGGCACAGGTGTGACTCTGGTTCTGTCAGGTGCAGGAAGCTGGGTCACCGTCCCAGGAGGCCCCCCGTGTGGTGGTTAGTGCTGAATGCTCCTGCCCGGGCTCCTTCTGTCTCATCCTAGTCCCCAGGATTTCAGCCCAAGGGCCTTCCCTGTGGCGTGTGTTCACTCCCTGCTGTGACTGGGCCTGTGCTGATGACGGCCATGGGGATTCTGTGGGTGGCAAGCCCAGCTGAAGGCCGTGTGTGGCCCGTGGCTCCCAGGCAGGCGTCGGCTCCGGCAGAGGGTGTCATGAGCGCCTCAAGTCAAGTCCGCACAATGCGCTTTAAACTGAAAATGTAACCGGATATCTTGCTGCGTGTTCGGGATGAAGGATGCATTGTATAGTACAAAAGAAGGGAAAAGATCAAAGAGATAGAGGAGGTCTGGTGGAATTCAAAAAATCTCGTGTTAGGAAGGTGTTCCTGGGCTCCATGTATTCAGAATCTGTGTCGTGTGTATTCAGCCTCCAACCCTGAATCTGACCTTGGGTCGTTGGTCACAGCAGCCAGTGCCTAGCAAGTGCTGGCCTCCGGTCTCTGATCCTGGTGGCTTTTCACAACAGCCCGTCAGGTGGCACGGCGCTGTCCCCACGTCCAGAGTTCTGCCCCTCTGGTCTCTTTTCCCCGCAGACTGGGTGATCTCCGTGTTGTGTCCAGCACTGCTCATGCTGGGCAGGTACTGAGCGTGGGAAAGCTCCCTTGGCCCTTTCCCCCGCTCAGCAGACCCAGGAGGGTCGTGGACTGAGTCCTGCCTGACTATGCCTGTGCCCAGCGTTACCCCGAGAACTGAACCTGCACCTCTGTCGCCACCAGGACCCCCTTTCTGCCTGGTGCTTCCTCTTGGAACTTCTGACCAGCATCATGGGTCTTGTGCTGCCCCTGCCTGACAGAGTGGCAGGTGTCAGGAAGTCGCGTGCGCCCCCTGTAGGCAAGACTGGTGGCCCCGTGAGCACGGGTTGGGTTTCCCGGCAGCCAGCGCCAGCCCCGTGTCCTGTTTCCCTACTCTGCTTCTTTGCGAGCCTCAAGCCTCCCCCAGCCTTCCCTCTTCCTCCCAGGACACGCGTGTTTCCAGGGGTTCCTCCAGAATACATGGGGAGGGAACTTCTTATGACCAAGGAGCAGCTTTTGTCCTGTCTTTGGACTGGCGGCGTTCCAAGGCGACCTGGGGGCAAGTGGCCTGCACGTGGGCTCACACTTAAGTCCCCTGCCAGACACACGGACCTGGTGCTGATGGGTCATTGGTTTGTGACTGCTGAGGACGCTCTGTCCTACATTAGAAGACAGGACGTTGTCCTACATTAGAAGACAGTCATGCTGAGTGTTCCTTCCTCAGCCCTGCACCCAGCGTGGAGTCCTAGAAGGTTCTGTGAACTTTGCAAAGTTCATAGTGGAGGCTCCTGAGACCATGTGTGCCCCCACCCCAGAGCACTTGATGGGTTTTTGGAAGCCGTCACACTCCAGCGAGGTGGGGTGGGGGGAGGGCTCCTGGCTTCGCTCTGTGACAGTCCCCCAACCCCCATACACACACACGTGGAGTGGAGCCAGGGGGCGGCGCTCGCTGCACGGACACCGTCAGGGGCTCTGCACTGCACCTGTTGCCACCCTCACTTCCTCTGGAACCACCGAGAGGTGCCGGGATTGGGACGGCAGAAGGGTGATGAGCACGTCACTCCAGCCCTCAGGCGTGGAGCTCGGGACTCAGACGCCTCCTTCTTGACCATGTCGTTGTGACCCTCCATGCCGAGACTGGCGTTGAGGGTTTATCCCCAAACTGAGACTAGTTAGTTAAGTTGTAAGTAGGGGCTTCCAAACAAAGCGACTCTCCTTGCGCTTCGGAGGAAGAGCCGTCTGAGTTTTGAACACCGGCCCTCACATCTGCCTGGGAAATGACCCCGCAGTGGTTTCTGGTCCTGGGCACAAGTTTCTGGAGAAGGCATGAGTGTGTTACTGTTGTGACAGTAATGTGTTGCGCGTTGCGTGGTCCTGGTGCCCGTGGTGCCACGCCAGTGGGAACAGATGCGGCACGTGGATTGTCTTGGGCCGAGATGAGGTAGCGGACGCAGACCAGCTGCTGTTAGTCACGTGCCGCGACAGGCTGCGTGACTGGGGGTGCGAGCGTCAGCGGTGGGCCTGGTGACGTTAAGAGCCAGGCTGCGGTTCCGGGCACTGGCGCCTGGGGAGCCTGGGGGGGCTGTGTTGGGGGAGGGGTGGCCCCCAGGGCCCTTCTGCCAGAAGCCACACAGGAAGGCAGTGTGTCCCTCACTTAATAAGCACAAGGCACTCTGAGAGCAATGAATGCTTTCGGCCCCCTGTTTAAGTGATTGAATCACAGGGGTGTGAGGAGACCCAGGCCCACCCACCTGTACGCTAGGCTGCCTTCTGCCTAATTTTGAGGAAAACTGTAATTCGGCTGGGATCTGTCATGTCCTGCTTGGTGATCTTGCCTCGTCCCTGTGTGAAGAGAGAGGGCTCCAGGAGGAGTCCCATCTCATCTTGCCGCCGCACGTGTACAGTCATTCTGAGCAGAGTTTACCCTGCGGTACCAACCTGGGCTACTTGCCATTGTCTGCCCACTGGCCGAAGCCGCTGGACAGCCAGGGGCGAGCCTCAGAGAAGCGGAGGAAGCCTGGTGTGGTGGCCACGCCTGTAATCCCAGTGCATGGAAACCTAAGACAGGAGGATTGCAGATTCGGGGACAGCCTCAGCAACTTAGTGAGACCCTCAGCAACATAGCAAGATCCTGTTTCAAAATTAAAAAAATGAAAAGGACTAGGAGTATAGCTTAATTCCCAGTACCACAAAAATCAAAACAAAACAAAAAAGAAGCAGAGGACCCACTAGATGTAAAGACTTGCAGCAAAGAGGAACCCAGTAGCTCTGGCCACCTGCCATGTTGCGGTGGCTCCACCAGGTAGGAAAAGGGGAGCCGTGCTGCTCGGAGCAGCTTGGCCCCTGCAGCATGTGGGGGTTCTTGGCCTTATACTGCCCTAGTAGCTGGGCAGCCAGACCAAGCTCCGAGCAAGGCCAGTTGTGTGGGTGTCATCAGGGTTGGGTCAGGAACGCGTGGCTGCCTCTTTGGAGAAGTCCCTTCTCATCTACAGGGATACGTTCAGCGCATGTCCCAAACCGTGGCCAGTACTGAACCTATGCACGCTATGCTTTTTCCTCTACATATGGACCTATGATAAAGTTTAACTTATAAATGAAGCACAGTGAGATTGGCAGCAATAAACAATAATTAAATGGAACAATTACATGTAATAAAAGTTATGTGAATATACTCTCTTTGAACTGCTGCAGGGTCGGTAGTGTATACAGCGTGGACACGCTGGACAGAGAGAGCAAGATGACGTGAGCTTTCATCGCGCTACTCAGAACAACAGGTTAAACCTTATGAATCTTCAATTCTGGAATTTCCCATTAATATTTGCAGGTCCTAGTTGACCATGGGTAACTAAAACCTTAGAAAGAAATGGAGGATGAGGGGAACTACTGTACCTTCTTAGTGCTAAACCTGGGGGTGTTTTCATTTTAAATGTGTACTTTAGATCCCTCCTCCTGTTAGGTTTCAGAGTCTTTGGGCAAGCTGCCTGCCTGTGCTCTACCATTTCTTTGCCTTTGAGGAGAATATCAGCAGAATGAACAGTCCTGGCTCGTAGATATGGTTGAGTTTTATTATCTTGATTACACAATAATGTCTCCATTCACACATGGGATGAAGTCCCTTCTTTCCATCAAAACAAGTCAGTCCTGTTAACTGTGTTTCCACTGTTAATGGTTTTGATGAGCTGGGCGTGGTGGCGCATGCTTGTAATCCCAGTACTTGGGAGGCTGAGACCGGAGGATCCGGGTTTGTGGCCAGCCTCAGCTACGTAGTGAGGTCCTCTGCAACTTAGTGAGACCCTGTTTCAAAATAAAGAATATAAAAAAAATAGGACTGGGGGTGTAGCTCGGAGGTAGAATGTCCCTGGGCTCAATCCCCAGTACTACACACACACACACACACACACACACACACACACACACACACAATGGTTTTGATGAGGAAAGATCAGAGGCACAGGCTTTGCCTTGTAAATGCTTTTTCCAGTTGGCCTGTTGGAGTTATCCATCCCACATGCCCATCCATACACCCTGGACAAGCCCTCATCTTTTCTTCTCTCCCGGGAGCCATCCCCGCACCTATCCTTCAGCCACTGGTCCAGCTATTCATCTGTTCATCCTACTTTCATGGAAACATTTACTACGTCCTTCGGGTCCTGGGCCTGGAAAAGAGTCAGAGGATTTGCTGTTGTCATGAGCTCGGAGTCAGTGGAGAGACACTGTGCAGGTGACCAAGGCCAAGTCCTTGCTCCGGCCTCCAGGCTGTCCAGCGATGCAGGAGGAAGGGCCAGGAGGGGCTTTGAGAGGGCTGTGACATGTGAGCTGAGTCTGAAGACTCGGTGGACCCTGAGTAGCAGCAGGTGTGAGAGACTCTAGGTTCTGGTCACCAAGTTTCTAGGAGAACTCTGCTTCATCGTGGATTTGGGCTGTATCAGGGCTTTCTTACTGATATCCACGAGATGACCCCTGGCTTATGGGAATCTCACCTGTTTCCTGTTGACATTAATTGTGAGGATCCCCAAGCAGGGAGGATTTCAGGTTTGTCAATAACCTCTACTGCCAAAGCTCTGGTTGATGTTTTCAGGGACCAGACTCACTCTGCTGATTAAATCAACCAAAACACTGGTCTTTGAGATACAGGATGTGAGAGAGCAGAGTGGTTCTTGAGAGAGGAAAAGCACAACGTGCGCGCCGTGGTGGCCGCGCTCGATGCCTGCATAGCGCTTCCCGTGCAAGGAAGAGGAACCTGGCAGGAGCCTATTCTCCCTGCGTTTAGAGAGCTGGGAGCCTTTGAACGCAAAGGCCCCGGGATCCTGGGACTGAAGCTGGCGGAGGAGAAAGCAGCACAGAGAGATAATGGATACTCTTGAGGGTTCCTTGCAAGGATTAAGCTGAGCACTGATGCACACATGTTCGTGAGCAACCACCCAACGTCAGGAAGAACCACTAGAAATGATCAGAGAGACAAGCCCTGGAGCCCTCCCTGGGTGGGGTGAGTCTGCTCCTGAAAGCCAGGGCCGGAGACTTGGGCAAGTCCTGGACATTGGGTAGAGAGCTCAGTAGGGGTTTGCCTTAGCAGTGGGCTATTAAGCCTAATTAAGTATCACTCCGCCTCGATTTTTAAAAGCAAGACCCCAGACAACTAAACTGTTCACAAGTGACTTAATTGCATCCTATTGAAAAGTTCAAAAATGTTTATAGGAATAAAAATGTATCAAGTAGCCATCAAGAAAAAATTCATAATATCTAGCTTCCAAGGGCATCGACAGGCATGCCAAGATGCAGGAAAATATAATGAGGACAAGCATCAATCAAAACTGACCTGGAAATCGCATGGTTGTTAGAAAGTGACATTAAAGCAGTTAGTATAATAGTATCCATATGTTCAAAAATCTAGAGAAATAGCGAACTAGAGACACGGAAGATGTCAAAATGATCCAGATTGAACATATAGAGATAAAACTACAGTGAAATGAGATGAAAAATACACTGTATGGGATTACCAGCAGATTAGACTTTGTAGAAGAAAAGATTCACTGTCCTGCAGGCACAGCAATAGAAACCCTCCAAAATGAAAGCCAAATAAAATGAATAAAACAACAAGATCACAGTCTGTGGAACAATTCAAGCAGCTTATGTGTGATTGGTGTCCCCTATAAGGGAGAAAACAGAAAAAAAAAACATTGAAAGAAATAGCACTCAATTTTTAGAAAAAAAAAACCTGATGAAGCTATAAATCCATAGAACCAAGAATGTGAATGAATGCCAAGCATAAAATATGAATAAAATTAGACCAAGGCACATCATAATCAAATTGCTTAAAAGCACTAGTAAAGAGAACACATCAAAAGGAGCCAGAGGGGAAAAAGAGATGTACTGAAGAATGAGGGAGTATGACAACAGGCTTCTCATCACAAACATTTCAGGCCAGAAGACATCCGAGCAACATTTTTGAACTACTAAAAGGAAAAAACCAAAATTTGTTAACCAGCAAAAATATCTTTAGAAATGGAGGTGAAGTACATACCATTTTAGACACATAAAAGCTAAAGGAATTAATCCCCAGGAGGCCAGGCTATCTGCTCTATAGGAAATCTGATGGGTACACTTTCAGGGGAAGGATGGTGATACCAGATGAAAACCTGGGTCTTCTCAAAGATTAAAGGATACCAGAACTGGCCACTACTACATGAGTGCATTCAAATACTTGTTCATATTATTGAAATCTCTTTAAAAATAATCAGAAGTTTAAAGCAAAAATAATATCATAACAGCTCTGTCATGGATTTGATAAGACATGATGAAGTACAACAGCGACAGTAAAAGCACAAATGCAGTCAGGGGAGAAAGAGAAGTAGATGGTCGCAGGTTCTTAGACTGTGCGTGAAGTTGTTTGATAACATTTGAAGGTGGACTTTGATAAGGTAGGGATATATGCTGTAAACCCTAAAGCAACCATCAGAATGACAGGACAAAGAGTTGGGGTTAATAAGCTAAACCAAGAGATAAAATGGAATCATGCAAAACACTTATTTACTATAAAAGGCAAAAGCAAAGAGGAAAAGAGGAATGAAGATGGGATACATGGAGCACAAATATTAATATCACAGGTTTTAACTCATCCATGGCAGTAAAGTACATTAAATGTAAATGATCTAAACACTCCAATTAAAAGGCACATCTTACCAGATCAGATTAAAAACAAGACCCAATTAGTTTCTTCATACAAGAAATCCATTTTAAATATGAAGACACAAATGATTTAAAAGTAAAATGATACTGTTATGGTCCGGATCTGGAATTTCCCCCAAAAGTTCATGTGTTGGCGATGTAGCAGTGTTCAGAGGTGAAACGATCGAATCACCAGGGCCCTGACCTCGTTGGTGGATTAACCTGTGGGATGGATTGATAATCTGAATGGATTTACTGGGAGTTGGTTGGTGAAAACTATAGGCAGGTGGGGCATGTCTGGAGGAAGGAGATTACTGCTTGTTTGGCTGTGAGGATTGTATCTGTCCCTGGTCCCTTCTTGTTTCTCTGTCTTTTCCGGCTGCTGTGAGTTGAGCAGCTTTCCTTTGGCACACCTTCCTGCCATGATATTCTGCCCTTACGGCTAGATCAATGGAATTGGCCAACCATGGACTGAGACTTCTGAAACCATGAGCCAAAATCAACATTTCCTCTATTTAGAGGAGGAAATCTCATCAGGGATTTTGGTAACAGTGATTAAAAGCTGACTAACTCAGATGAGAAAAGATAAACCTACTGACATAAATCAACAGAAAGCTAGAGTTGCTGTAGTATGTCAAACAAAGGAGATATCAGAGAAGGAATATTGTAACACATAAAAAGGGCTGTATTACATGATAAAGGCATCAATCCATTGGAAATACTGTTCCTAAATGTTAATGTATGTAATAATAGAAATTCAAAATACATAGAGCAAAATCTAATAAAACTTCAACAATAAATGAACAGATTCACTATATATGTATATAATATGTGTATTATAGTTGGAAATTTCAGTCTTTTTTCAATAATAAATAGAACACCAATAAGAATATAGAGAACTTGAAAACCACTATCAACAAAACTTTATTTATGCCAGGTGTGGTGGTGCACGCTTGTAATCCCAGTACTTGGGAGGCTGAGACGGGAGGATCCGGGTTCGCGGCCAGCCTCAGCTACTTAGTGAGGCCCTCCACAACTTAGTGAGACCCTGTTTCAAAATAAAGAATAAAAAATAGGGCTGGGGGTGGAGCTTGGAGGTAGAATGCCACTGGATTCAATCCCCGGTACCAAAAAAAAAAAAAAAAAACTTGATTTATTTGATTTTTGTACAAAATTCTAAGAATGCACGAAGTTGAACATGTAATATTTACCAAGGGGGACCATATCTTGAATCTAAAGGATTCAAGAAACATGAGGTATGTTCTCTGGACACAGTGGAATTAAATTAGAGATCAGCAAAACCTGGGAAAACCCCAAATATCCCTAAAGTAATTAACATGCTTCTAACCCGTTGATCATGGAAATCAAAATGGAAATTACAAAGTATTTATTTATTTATTTATTTATTTATTTATTTATTTATTGGTACTAGGGATTGAACCTGGGGGCATTCTACCTCTGAGCTACACCACAAGCCTTATTTTATTTTTTATTTTGAAACAGGGTGTCTCACTAAGTTCCTGAGGGCCTTGCTAAGTTGCAGAGGCTGTCCTTGAACCTGTGATCGTACTTTCTCAACTTCCCAAGT
>PVJS01013334.1:0-42235 GCA_004027185.1 Glis glis | reverse complement strand
ACATGATGTACATACACAAACCTATAAGACTCAATCACTATCTGGAGCATGAAAGGGAGGGAAGGGGGAGGGAATAGGGTGGGATTGGAGGGAGGGCTAAATGTGCAATGTGTGCATGTATGATGTTCATACCCTGACATATATCAAAATGTATAATTATAATTTACAATGCACCAATAAATGAACATAAAAAAAAGAAAAAAAAAAATAAAAAGGGCCATCTGGCCGGGCATGGTAGTGCACACTTGTAATCCCAGTACTTGGGAGGCTGAGACAGGAGGATGGCAGGTTCGAAGATAGCATCAGCTACTTAGTGAGGCCCTCCCGCAACTTGGTGAGGCCCTGTTTCAAAACAAAGACCCACATGGTGTGGTGGGAAAGAGAACAAAGAAAAGTTCTCCACGACCCCAAATTTAATATGCATGAGAAGGGAGGTGTCTGCTTTTTTTTTTTTTGCAATACCAGGGATTGAACCCAGGGGCATTCTACCTCCTAGCTACACCCCCGGCCCTATTTTTTATCCTTTATCTTGAAACTGGGTCTCACGAAGTTGCGGAGGGCCTCACTAAGTAGCTGAGGCTGGCCGCGAACCCGGATCCTCTGGTCTCCACCTCCCAAGTACTGGAATTACAAGCGTGCACCACCACGCCCGGCTGGGAGGTGTCTACTTTAAAGCCACCCCTCTGGGCCCACCTACACGCTGACTCTGGGAAGGGTAAACTACCCCTTCCATTGTGTGACTGATAACATCTCACACCTAGACCTCTGATGCTACTGGTCAAAACCACAAAGAACTTCTGCCCTGGGTAGATAGATGCTTATGTTTATGTTTCTTGTAAAGACCTGTAAGGTAATTCTATTTTCTAATATGTTTTGTTCTCTTGCACTCTGAAAAACCAATTCTAGGATTCTAGAGCTCTGTATTCTAACCCTTCTGGCAAGAAGAAAAAAAAAAGTCTTCTTAAACAAGCACCTGTGCAAATTTATAGCAGAAGGTAGGTTTTTCCTACAGTAACCACAGCCATTTCATTTTTCTGAGCTCGTGGTTTTTATAAATTCACTGGGTTTATGTACATATATTTTCTGTTCTGATTGATTTTTATTTTGTCTAACTAGAGGCTTTCTGGATCTCTATCTTTTTTTAATCTCCTGCTGTCTTTACTCAGCAGATATTCGAGGGTTAATTCTGTTTGATATCTTAAGAAAGGGGATGAACAGTAGAGGTGATTCATGTATTTGCCTGCCATGGGGAAACAAATGACCATCTGAATCAATTTGATTCAGTGTCACCCATGACTACTGGCAGACTGCACAAGCATGGCCAACTGTACAGGTTTTCCCCATGTCCTTGTCATATAATAAAATCTGTGACAGGATATGTTTTGGTTTCTGGAAGCTTTAGATCTGGCTTAACTCTTGGTAGTAAATATCTGCAACTCTCTTGTACCCTACCTGTTGATGTTTCTGATTGTGTTATGTGTGCAATGTTTTTGTATATTGTCTACATGATACCAAAAATTGGCATATTAATAAATGAGTGCTCATAAAATTTAGAAAAATAAACATAAAACCAAATGCCTCTAAGTTCATTAGACTTAAATGAATCTAGCAACTGAGTAAATTTCAGATTTGTTCATGAGATTAAAGATGTCCTTAAAATTATTAACACATGTCTTTTTTCCTAGGTAAATATTCAATCAAAATTATGTTTATCCCTGTAGAATGCTTTTAAATATAATATTCATTGCTTTTAAAGTTTTTTCTCTGTGGCAAAAAATAAATGTTTTAAGACACTAATGATGCTTATCTGATGTCTTGATTTTTCAGGGTAATCTATGATTTGATTATCAAATTAAATTGGGTAAATGCAAAGTGTAATTAATGCTTTAAAATATTTTTGGCTTCTTAGGATATACAGTAACATTTGGATCTATTGATGGGCTTTTAAATTGTTGGTATATAGGAAAACAATATTGTGGAATGCCTTTGTTTTTGCATCTTTAATAAAAGACAACAAAGGTTGCTGGAAATCAAGGTTCAGGTCGATGTGTAATTTTGTATATATTGCTTTGCTGGGAAAAACTATTCTTTTACCTGAGTACCCTTAAAATCTGGAGATAATGATCAGACCAATTAAACACTCCTTAACAATCTTTAGCTGATAGAGCAGTATGAAAATTTTCAAGCCCTCTAGAAACAGAGGCCAAATTTTATTGGTTCAGATGCTGGAAATATTATGATGCCAAGAGCTGGGCTCCAGAGTTTCATTCCTTTAATGGCCATCATCCTGGAAAAACCAAACACAGATAGACTATGGACACTTCCCTTTAGCAACAAAGGGAAGTCACAGGCGCTGGCTCTGTGTCTCACTGGCAACCACCACAGGCATATGTGTATGTGTGTCTGGCAGTCCAAAACAAATGGTGGCTATAGGCCTCACTGGCATCCACCACTGGTACATATGCATATGTGATCATCAATTGAAAATAGGTGCCGATTCTAGGTCTAACTGGCAACCAGCACAGATACATATGCATATGCGATTGGTGGTCAAAAACAGGTACTGGCTCTACATCTCACTGGTAAGCATGGATAAATCCAGTAGACTCATTCTGCCCATGGCCATGGATGGATGGGAATCAGGTTCAGGACCTGAACAATGTGCTTTGGGGCTATCAGACAGTGAGAGAATTTAAAGGATGCTTTTTTCTCCTCATTCAGATAGGAAACTCCCCATCTGCCAAGGCCACTAGCAACTTCTTAGATTGTATCTTATGGAACTGGGGATCTGTTGACCCCCAGACACACACACACACACACACACACACACACACACACACACACTGCCTATTCTTTTTCTGTGCCTGAGTTTGGTAGTATAGATTAAAAGACAGAGAGAATGGCCACCTAAGCAAAGTGTAAACAATGACACTATCTTGCAGCTAGATCTGTTTTGCAAGAGGAAAATAAAGGGTCTGAAGTTCTTGTTAAGAAAAAAACCAGAGCTATGCCAGCAAGGTTAATCAAATGTGGCCCTTCTGGCCACACTAACAGATAAAAATTTTCCACACCACCAGAGCCCAAAAGACAAAAGGAATTACTTAAAGGATTTTTAAAAGTCACATTAAATGTATTAATTCTATGTTTAAAACAATTATGTTTTCTTAATATATGGATCCACTTTTGGTAAAATTTACAAAACCAAGCCTAGAAAGCAATATTTTACATTTTATTAAGATAATTTCCTATGTTTCCTGCTGCCTCTACCTCCTATATCTAAAACAATAGCATTTTAGATATTTGTGTTCCAGAAACAGACAGGACTTCTAAAACACAAAACTTAAGAAAACACTTTACCAAGTTAATGACATCTAAACAAAACTGAGAATTGTAAAAGCCATTCCAGGTTTATATTTACATGTTCCTAATTACATTACAACTATCTTCTTTATGCAAAGACACAAATGGGATTTGTTTTATTCTGAATAATTCTGTTTTGTGTTTTTCTTTTTGGGAGAGGGGAACTGGGATTGAACCCAGGGGTATTCTACCTCCAAGCTACACCACCAGCCCTATTTTCTATTCTTTATTTTGAAACGGGGTCTCACTAAGTTGCAGAGGGCCTCGCTATACTAGTAGCGCCACCACACCCGACTTGTTTTGTGTTTTTCTTATAAAACTATGTAACTGTTAACATTTAACAGAAGTACAACACCCAGTGTTTTGAGATGATAGCCATCACCTGAAAGACAGCTAAAGAAGGATTGCTGAAACTGACCTTCTAAATGTTCAACAACTGAGACTTAGAGAATAATCAGGAAATAAAAGAACTAAGAAAAAACAACCAATATTTTGGCCCTCGCCCTGCAAGGTCAAACAGGACCCACAGGATAATGGGACCTGACTAAGCGGCCCTGAAATTCTGGTAAGTCATCTGACTCCCCGAATAGGCGGATCATGAAGGCCCCAGAGACTGGGAGCCACCAGCACACATTCTGCAAAAAGGAATGTCATCAGAGAAGGAAATGTTCCCTATGCCTTGAGGGAAGCCAGATGGTCAGCATGACCTGTCCTGGCAGATGGCACATCTGGTATAGGGAAAGCCTCACCAAGTCCCTAAGAGTAACCCTGGGGAGCCTTGACTGACCTTCACAACAAAATGTTAGAAAAACATGTTTGCCCAACATAGGGCTGCCTGCTTGATCCTGATTGCCCAGCAAAACAGTATAACCAGAGGCAAATGTGCTGTTTCAGGGGTAACAAAAGGGAGCTATACTGAAGCCATTTATAATAGTACTTCTACCGTTAGACTCACAAAAAGTAAGATATGACACCAGTGCCCAAAACCTCCCTCCTGTTAAGTCCTTATAAGATGTCGTAAAGTTAAACCTATCACTCTTGCAGTTTTACAGACTCTACAAAAAGTAGAGATTCCTACTCCTGTAATTTCTGGACAATCTGAGTTGTTCAAACTCCTACAGACAAAAAACATGTTTAAGATAAATTAAAGACAACATGCTTGGTTTTTTTTTTTTTTAGGCTTTGTGTCACAAGGACTTTTCACAATATTATATATGGTCTATTACAAATGGGTTGACTAACTGGCTTCCAATTTAAAATGCTAACAGTTGGGTGGCCCAAGGTAAAGAATTATGGAAAAAACATTATGGCAAGATATCTGTACTATTATATAATGTACTAACATATCAGTTTTTCATGTAGATGCCCACTGAACCACCATGAATGACTTTGAACCAAGATAACCAGGCTCCTTCAGCCCTCCAACTACAGAAGTGTATACAAACAAAATCTCATATGAAGGATTCCTTCTTCCATGATCCTCTAGCTCATCCACCCCCTGACACCCTAAGTGAAATACTCTGACAGTGCCCCCTACCAATTCGAAACAGAGCGGTCATCATCCCAATTCCCTAACAGTAGATAGGGTCACTTCATCAGAAGGGGACATGAGGCAGGAAAGAGGACCTGGGAAAAGGAGAAATTTTAAAAGGCCATCATATCACCTTCTGTGGGGCGGGGGGTGAGCAGGGAGGTGAGAGACCCGTGGGCACCAGGAGATAAGGGCTCACCACAAGACAACAATTCAAATTAAGGATTGAAAATGGTCAAAAGACATTGACTCCCCCAAATCCAATTCTGACCAATCATAAAAGAGCAGATGGGGAACCTCAGTAAGGTTTAAAAGCCCATCTCCCAAGAGCTTCAGTGGTTATTCTCTTTAGGGGACCCTTTCCCCCCCATGTGGGGGGAGCTGTTTTTGTCTTCTACCTTTCTCTGACTTAAAATAAACTTCCATAATTTCTCTACCCTTCGCTAGTCATTGGACTTCATTCATCGAAATCCACTGGACAAGAACCCTATGAGAGGAGACACCTTGTCTCAATGTCAACAAAAGAAAAGCATAAAATTTTGATTTAACAAAAGTTTTATGTGACACAGAGGCCTTGAGAAATGAATGCTCTTGTGTTTTTAAGTTTGATAAAGCAGGTAAATAGCTGTAGAAGAACATGCTCATGTAGAAAGGGTGTGATCTAATGGCGATCGATGGAAGGGAATCCAGAAATACCCTGTTTGTTCACACTCTTTAGACTGCCCTGGGTGAACTCTTTCCTCTCAGTCATGGGGCAGGATCCCTCTGCTTTCAAGGGATGTAGGTTGAAATTCTGTGACCTAAATCTTTTCTGGGTTTTATGGCTTGTTTCAGAGGAGAGAGGAGTTCTAGTTTTGTTTATTTGTTTTTGCAGGGGTAGGGATTGAACCCAGGACCTCACATATGCTAGGCAAGTGCTCTACCACTGAGCTATATCCCAAGCCCAGGAATTCTAGTTTCTATGACTCACATTGGGTACAAAGAAGAGTGGAGAAGGTTGAAGAAACCAAAGCACCTTCTTTGGGGTGTCACGTTCTGAGTCCTGACACTTATTGTAGCCTTAGTCCGATTTGCCTACTGTTAGTTTCTATCTTGTTTTGTTTTTTCATGTATAATCTGTTATTTG
Organism: Glis glis; assembly: GCA_004027185.1. NCBI lineage: Eukaryota > Metazoa > Chordata > Mammalia > Rodentia > Gliridae > Glis > Glis glis. The sequence continues at coordinate 36,218 of PVJS01013334.1, read as the reverse complement.
TTACTCCATACTTGCTATTCAAAATGAGCATTCTAGCTGGGCATGGTGGCACATGTCTGTAATCCCAGTACTTGGGAGACTGAGACAGGAGGATCGCAGGTTCAAGGCCAGCCTCAGCCACTTATCAAGACGCTCAGGAATTTAGTGAGACCCTGTGTCAAAATAAAAAATAAAATAGGGTTGGGGGTCTGACTTGGAGGTAGAAGGCCTCTAGGTTCAATCTCATTACACACACACACACACACACACACACACACACACAAATGAAATACACTCTAGAGTGAAAGGCCACTGCCAATGTCTGTCTAATCTTGGAAACTTGAATCAGTTTCCTGAGTCCTAGGGAGAGCCAGAACCCCAAATAATCCTACCATTCACCCACTATGAGTAATAGCCATCTGCTAGGACCTGGGGAGGACCCAGCTCAGTCAGTCCAAATCCCTTGGTTTGCATGATAAGGAAGGTTGTGTAAAGTCAATAGGATTTCAAGCAACTCCCCCCCCCCATGGGGTGATAGCAATGATCTGCAAAGGACTTTCAGAAATGACCCACGTCTGAGGACTGTACCTCTGTCAATAATTCTCTCACGGGGAATTGCATTTCTCCAAAAGAACACTACTTTACAAAATAAAGTGAAATTCCGAAACTGCATCTCTCTAGGTGGGTTGGGGCTTTTTATGTTTTGTGTTTTGTTTTCTCTATTATTGTATGGAAAAGAAGGGTGACAGAGAAATATAGAATTTTTGTGTTCGTGTTTTGGGATCCCCAGCGCAAAGAATTTATAATATTCTGCAGTTCATAGTTCATTATCACCAAAGATCCATGAATGGCTTTCTTTTTCTTCTACTCAATTATAAAAACATAAAAAGTTTCACCTTTAGATCTAAACTCAACTCCCATCCCCCTCTTCCTTCCCATTTCAGTAGGTTTGATGATGTTCTTAAATAGAAATGTTTTATGAACTGCGTCCTCTACTTTCTAACATGTTCCTTTTCTATTACTATCTTATGAGGATCTTTAATAAATCCAAGCCCTTCTGCTACTCAGATAAAGTAAGCCTTCCAGAGGAAAGTTTGTCCAAAAAGCAGTCAACATTACTAAAAGAACTGGAATAAGTAGGAGTGGTGTCGCTCTGCTTACCCTAAGAAAGGGTTTTCTTTTTGTAGCGATTTCCAGCAGAATGGCTAAGCAGACATGAGCAAACACAAGCACATCATTCAGCAAATATTTATTGAGCTCTTGCTTTGTCTAGCTGAGACCAGGCCTAGCGACCGATCACAATTCTTGGTCGCGGTTGGTGCTCTGCCACCCACCAGACACACAGATTTGTGCAAACCACCTAAATTCATGATATGAATGAAGTCTCTTTGTTTGCAAAGAAAGAAAATAAAACCTACCCTATCTACTTGGAAAGACTGGTTTAAGGATAAAATGAATGGGTCTACTGGAAATCACACTGAAAATCTAAAACACCATAAAATCAAGAGTCGCTGCTATTATCTTTTTTCATGTTACCCAAAGAAATAAAGAGCTGGAGCAGTTGTCACATGAGCCAGGAGAGAAGAGGGAAGACTGGCTGAGGGGCATCAGCTGTCGCTCTGCATTGCTCTTGCCGGGGCCAAGCTTGTGAGAACCCGATCATAAGACACGTGTAAGGAGCCAGGGACGTGGCTCAGCGGTAGAGCACGTGCCTGGAATGTGCGAGGCCGTGGGTTCAGGACCGGCACATTCTCAGCCTTGACTGCCGATATTAAACCTGTGACTGAAAAGGGAAATGAAACAAGAGGACCCTGGGAACAACAGGTGACCCCATAGCTTCTCTCTGCCCCAGTGTGGAGATCCCGTCCCCAGATTTGAGGGGAGCGAAGAGAATTCCTACTGAGCAACGTCCTGTTGACTACCAGTGATCCAGGTTCAGTACTCTCGCCATTGTGACCAGACCACTGTGAAGCAAACATCTGCAGAAATGTCAGGTAGCTACTTAGATGTGAGGATAGGGGAGAATGGGTCGGGGACTTAAAGCACCTGAGGGAAGAAATTAGACAGCCTTATTTATTTATTATTTATTTATTATTTATTGGTACTGGGGGTTGAACTCAGGGGTATTCTACCTCTGAGCTATACCCCCAGCCCTATTTTATTTTATGTATTTATTATTTTTTTAATTTTAATTTTTTTGTGGTATTAGGGATTGAACCCAGGGGTATTCTACCTCCAGGCTACACCCCAGTAATCCCCAGTACTGGGGATTACAAGTGTGCACCATCACACCTGGCTCTATTTTTGTTTTATTTTGATACACGGTCTTGCTAGGTTGCTGAGAGTCTCACTAAATTGCTGAGGCTGGTCTTGAACCTGCAATCCTCCTGTCTCAGCCTCCCAAGTACTGGTATTACAAGTGTGCACCACCTTGCCCGGCCAAATAGATCCTTTTAAATGAAAATAGCTGCTGTTGGAAAAATGCAGGGATATCAGAAGGCTAAACCCCCTGCTGAGCTTCACTTAGACCCCCTCCCCAGGGGAAGGGTCACTACGGTGCCACATGGAAAAGGCAATCTACCACCCCAAGAGAAATATGTATGAAGAAAGAGGTGTTCAAGGGAATATAAGACTAGACATTTGGAAAACTCCACAGCCACTGGGCCTGGTGTGGCTCACCTGAAATCCCCATACTTGGGAGGCTGAGACAGGAGGATCACAGGTACTGGGCCAGCCTCAGCAATTTAGGGAGCTCCCTCAGCAACTTAGCAAGACCCTGCTTCCAAATAAAAAATAAAATAGAGCTGGAGGTGTAGCTCGGATGTAGAAGGCCCCTGTGTTCTATCCCCAGTTCCAAATAAAAGAAAAAAGTGTAGAAAGTGATGGAGCCGGCCCACAGCCACTTTGGGACCAAGCGGTCATCTTAGGAGACCAACCCTGTTCATTTTCTGCTTATCAGTTATTTAGTTTATCTGTGCTAATCTGACCCAGATGGAACCACCATTGTCAATTCCTACATTGGAATTTCCAGCTTGCAAAAACAACCTCGCCCTACCCCCAACACAGCTCCTTCCCGGAGGACTATAAAAAGCCTTAGCCCATAAGGGAAGGTGCTTCTGGCCCCGGACGCTTCCAGGTTTATCATGAATAAACCTGTGTCTGCTGCTGAGTCGCGACTCCTGCCTCTACTCCAGAATCCTGACACTCGGTGCTGAGCCCGGGACTGGTGTTGAGGACGGAGACCCTGTTGCAACTCAGTGCTTTATTGTTTTTTATTTTTATGGCACTGAAGGTTGAAACCAGGGGCATTCTACCTCTGAGCTACACCCCAGCTTTATTTTATTTTGAAAGAGTGGCTTGCTAAATTGCTGAGGCTGGCCTTGAATCTGTGATTCTCCTGTCTCAGCCTCCAAGGACTGGGATTACAGGCGTGCGCCACCACACCCGGGTCCCTTTTGCAACTTGGGAAGCGGTGAGCAGTGTCAACTCATCCCGGGCTTCCTCCTGAGTCCTGAGGTATCTCTGATTCCTCACCCTCTCCCCTAGGACCTTGCCCTCACCCCCTTCCCTGTGACAATTTGCGCTAATTGACCCATAAATGGGCGAGAATTGCGAGGCTCAGGCCAGGGCTACTCCCTGGTGGGCGCTCAAAACTCCCCAGATCCGACCCTCTTCCCAGCCGCCCAATTGGGTCATTTGTCCCCTGCCTCTCACCCCTCGCAGCTCCAGCACCAAGAAGCCACTCGCCAGCTCCTCCTCCAGCGCGTATCATCTACCACTAATTCCGGGTAAGTTTGCCCCACTATGATCTCCCCTCCCTGACTCTCAGAGAGTCTTTCAGACTGTTCAAAGAGAGATTCCCCAGAGGCCCAAGTCTCTCTTTCCAACTCCAGACCCCAGGGGTCTTCCGGGCCTCTGTCTCTTTCACAGGGGATGCCCATGACAAGCCACACGCCCCCAGCATCCCTTTTCTTGTCCCATGGGTTCCCAAATATCTCAAATATTGCTGTCTTTGGCTTGTGGTTACCTGCTCACCAACCTCTCAAAATTGGGACTATGAAGCCAGGCATAGTGGCGCACACCTGAAATCCTAGTACTTGGGAGGCTGAGACAGGAGGATCACAGGTTCGCGGTCAGCCTCAGCCACTTAAGTGAGGCCCTCCGCAACTATTTCAAAACGAAAAATAAAATAGGGCTGGGGGTGTAGATCAGAGGGGCATTCTACAAAAAGAGGAGATGTGAAACCAAAAAAACTAATTTTTTATTGAAACACAGTCTAGCCTCAATATACACTTGATAATGACCATCGTTGGTCTGAAAATGGCACTTTCGATTTCTAAATTTTACGGAATCTTGACAACTTCATTCAGCGAAATGGCCAGTGGACAGAAGTCCCCTAGATGCAGGCTTTCCTCTCTCTCTGTTCCTGTCCCTCTCTTTGGCAGTCATGCTCCCCCCCACCAGGCTCTCCTTCTCCATGAACGTCCCCCTCATGTCCCCTGGGCCTCATCCCCTCTCCCCAACCCTGAACCTCCCTCTGATCTGGCAGATGAACCTCCTCCTTACCTGGTGCCCACCTCCCTTTCCCCCTCCTTCCGCCCCCTCATCCCCTCTCAAGACCCCACCGCACCTCGTCTGTTCCCCTTCTCCTCCTCCTCTCCCTCTTCATCCTCTTCCCCCCGCCCTCCACCGCCCCATACTTGCTCCCACGCTGCCCCCACCATCTCTCCCGAGTATGTGTCCCCTTTACCATGTCCGACCCCTCCCAAAGCGGACAGTGACTGGGACCCTTTTCTGAAAATCCCTCCAAATTCCCAAGGAATCCCTCCACATTACTCGGTCTTTGAACCTGACCTGGAATGATGCACACACCATTCTCAGTTCAACCTTCACCTCTGATGTAAAGGAGTTCATGTGGGGGGCCACCGAAGAGCTCCACCCCCAGGCCCCAGCCCAGCACCCCTAAGCAGACAGCTGCCCCTGAACAGAACCAAATTGGGAATGCAACAAGGAGACGAGGGCATGCTCTACAGAAAACACCTGGTCTCTTGTCTCCTGGCTGGCATGGACAAATACGCCCCTGAGGCAGTCAATTATAACTAAGGGAAATCACCCAAGGGCCCCACCAGAATGCCGCCCTCTTCCTCTCCCGACTGTCCCCAAGCCGTGACTGAATATACCAACATGCACCCTGAACCCACAGAGGGACAACCCTTCCTGCACCAATATTTTATTACTCAATGAGCCCCAGGCACTCAGAAAAAACTCCAAAGACCCGAGGAAGGGCCCCAACACCCCCAGAGAGAGCTCCTGAGTGCCGCCTACAAGGTCTTTCACAACTGAGAGGAAGAACAAAAGATACAGAAGGAAAAACACCTTCGTTTAAAATATCAGATGCTTGCCTCAGCAGCCCCAGAGTCACAGTCAGATCTCAGAACCCCCCCCCCAGGCAGTTGCTTCCCTTGCAGCACTCCTGGCCCCTGGGCCAAGGCCTGTCCTAACCCAAGGTCACCTACTGAGCCTTGCCCTAACTGTAGCCAGTGGGGCCATTGGAAAATGGATTGTCCCCAGCAGGGACACCTTCCCTGTTCAGGCATCGTCCAACCTCCAGACCCCAGAATCCCTAGGGATGAACTCTCCTTACTGGTATCCCTCTCCGTGGATGAGTGTCACTGCCCAGGATCCTCCGTCCCCACTACAGAGCCCTCATCACCCAGGGTAATCGGGATGGTATCTGGTAAGATGGTTTGTTTTCTCCTGGACACTGGGGCAAGCCTGTCTGTCATAACTGAATAGCAAGGAAAACTGCTCCCCTCCTGGGTCTCTATTGTGGGCATGAAGAGCATCCAAGAGCACCCCAAACAAACCCCTCCATTACTCTGCACTTTCAGGGAGATCACCCTTATTCACTCTTTCCTAGTTATATCCCACTGCCCTTTTCCCCTTTTGGGAAGGGATTTACTTCATAAATTAGGAGCTATATGGCTAGAAGACCTTAAAAACAGCCACCCTTATTTGCTGTGATGCTAGACCTTAACCCAGATATCTGCAACCCACAACTAGTAGGCACTTTTAGAGAAGGAGGTTAACCCCAAACTCCTTCTCTGGAACACTGATTCTCCAGTCATAGCAAACCATCATGCCCCAATTAAAATTTCATTGAAGGATCCCTATCATCAAGTATCTGTTCCTTGATACCCACTGAGCCCTCAAGGCCTTTGGGGCCTGCAACCCATCATTTCTTGCCTATGATCAGCAAATATCCTCATACCCGCACACTTGCTACAAAACCCCCCGATGCTGCCCACTAAAAAGCCAAATGTGCCTTACTGCCTTGTTCACGATCTGTGGCAAATCATTGCAAGGGTCCTCCCAGCCCATCCTGTAGTCCCTAACCCCTATACCCTTCTGTCCTGAATCCCTTCAGACACTCAATTTTTCTCAGTCTTGGATCATAAAAATGCCTTTTTTTACCATCCCTATCTACTCCTTATCTCAAAACCTCCTTGTCTTTATCTGGGCCAACCCTGACACTGAACGGTCCTAATAGCACACCAGGACAGTCTTACCCGAGGGGTTCAGGAACAACCCTCATGCTTTTGGCCAGGCCTTCAGATAGATCTCTCCTACCTTGATCTTTCCTCTAGCACAGTCCTCCAGTATGTCCATGACCTCTTACTCTGCAGCCCTACTCAATTCTTGCATTACAAGTTGCTAAACTTCCTTGCTGACCTAGGATATAGGGTATCTAGGAAATAGGACCAGATGGTTTCCTCTAAAGATTCCTATCTGGAACTGCTTGTCACCCCAACCTCCTGAGAGATTCCAGCTTTGCAAAAGAGTGCTGTCCAAGAAATGCCCTTTCTCAGTACAAAGAGGGCCTTCCTACCTTTCCTGGGGCTCATGAGAGACTTCTGTACTTGGATTGCCAATTTTGCACTCATTGCACAACCCCTATATATATATATGAAGCAGGCAAAGGAAATTTATCCAACCCAGTTATCTCCACCTCAGCCCTGCTCTATGCTTTCAAACACCTTAAGCAGGCACTAAATCAAGCCCCAGCCTTGGCTCTGCCTAACCCTCACAAGCCCTCTACCTGTACCTCCACAGCTCCCAGAACCAAGCCCTTAGCCCCTTGGCACAACCAGCAGGTGATGCCCTCCAACCTGTGGCATATAACTAGACCAGATTTACAAGAGCTGGCCCCTCTGCCTCCACATTTTGGCCACTACTTCATTACTGACTCCAGAGACACAAAGCTCTCCTTTTACAGCCTGCTCAGGATTTTTTCAACCCATGCCCTGCCACCTGTTTGGCCACAGGGCCCTTAGTTCTATCTCCCCCTCCAACATGCAGACTCTACACTCCACCCTTCTTCAACCCTCAATCTCTTTTTCCCATTGCCCTCCCATCAACCCAGCCAAGATTCCACCTAAAGCCACCCCTAAAACCACCTCCCCCTCTTTCTCTTCCACACCCACAGGACCACTCAGTCTCCGTATCACACATATCCCAGAGGAGGATGCAAATCTATGACCTTGCCTCTCTCCATAGGTTCTTCCCAAGGATAACTTCTCAACCTCACCACAGATCGGCAGTGGCACTCCTCCTGGAAACGGTGGACACCTCCTCCGACTTCACTAGTCTTCTACAAGAGTTATGGCTTCAAGGAACCCTTCAGGACTTCACTCCCATCCAAATCCTCTTCTTCTCCTTCTGTTCCTTCCTATGGCCATTCCCCAGAGCTTGCCCCACTATTTAAATTCTACTGTGACCCTTGCCGCCTCTCTCCTTCACTCCCATAATGCATCCATTCAGCCCCCTTGCTGGGTTTGTCTTTCCCTTGCACAGATGGCCTCTGTGGCAATCCCTACCCCATTACATACCTGGGTCCAGGCAAAAGCAGGGCTCCACTTTAAAGAAAGACCCAATACAGGAGCTTTCTTGGTAGGCTCCCAGCTTCAAACTTTAAGATCTGACCTGTCTAAATTAACCCCTCCACAGAAGGTTACTCAAGGACCCAGTCAAACACAACTCTCTTTGGCTTTCCAAGCCCCTCTTTGCATTTCTAGACAACCCTTTCCTGGCTCATCACCCGTTGGGTCTTTACCACCCTCTAGTTGCAGATCTACTATCAAAATTTCTCAGCCGGTGACTAAGATGCGGAGTCACTTCCAACACCACTATCTTGTTTCCAGCCTCCCTACCTTCTCGGGCAATATTTCCACTCCAGGATCCTTATATTGTCAGGGCAGAGGCAGCCGCCCACTAATCAACTTCTTCGGATATGGACCAACAGATAGCACTACCACTTGCCAATGGGTGTCCACAGGTAACAGTTCTGTCAGGTTGTTTCTTGACACTAAGAAACTTAGACTTACCTCAGAAATTCCCTTTATACCCTCCAACACCACTATATCCCCTATTACAGCTGCTGCTTTAGGTTACACCATTAATCTCTGGAGTAGAGCAAAATTCTCAAGAACACCCTCTTCAGATCAGCTCATTACATCCTTTGACCTAATCCCATGCTTATCTTATGAGGAAGGAGCCTTTTGGGTCTGCGGACAATCTGCTTTCCTCTGTCTTCCCACTAATTGGACAGGCACCTGTACCTTGGCCTTCCTCTCCCCCTCTGTTAGCCTTGCCTCACAAGAGACCCTCCTCTCCACTCCCACACTTACTGGAGCACGGGCAAAACGGGTTCCACTGTTTGTCCCCCTATTGGCCACCCTAGGAGTTCTTGCAGGTGGAGCTGGGATAGCGGGAATTGGAGTCTCTGTGGCAGAATCCACCCGTCTCTCCAAGGAATTGTCAGGCGGCATCAAGGAGGTGTCTGACCAACTACTCAACCTCCAGGACCAGGTTGATTCTCTGGCTAATGTTGTTTTGCAAAACCGCCGAGGACTAGACCTCCTCACAGCAGCTCAGGGCGGAATCTGTGCCCTTCTCCAAGAACAGTGCTGTTTCTATATAAACAAGTCTGGACTAGTTAGAGATGGGGCTGCCAGGCTGAAAAAGCAGGCTGAAAGATTGTTTGGGCAATATGAAGGGTTTGCTTCCTCCCCTCTCTTCGCATGGCTAGCTCCCTTTATTGCCCCCTTCTTCCTCATTATCCTGGGATTCCTATTCTTGCCTTGTTTTATTAATCTTTTTCAAAAATTTCTCAGCGATAGAATGCATGAAATCTCTAAAGCAACCACCTAAGAACATCTGGTGATGGCTCTCCTGCTCCAAACCTTCCACAATTCAAATTCCCCTCACAGCCCCATGTCAGCTGGAAGTAGCCAGAAGACTTCGCAGCCTGTTTTCCCTATCTAACCATGGAGCCTGGAATGATGGAGCAGTACTACAACCATTTTGGGACTGAACAGCCATCTTAGGAGACCAACACTGTTAAATTTCTGTTTATCAGTTGTAGTCTCTCTTTCCTACTCAGATCCAGCAGCGAACGACCAACTGTAATTCTCAACTCTTCCGTACGCTGGATTAAGTAAAAACGAAAACAAAAATCATTGTCGCATTGGTTTATCTGTATATAGATTGTGGACCAAACATTTATCCCTCATATTTAAATAAAAAAAATCCAGACATGGTGGTACACGCCTGTAATTCCAGTATTTGGAAGGCTGAGATAGGAGGATGGTAGATTAGCACCAACCTCAGCAACTTAGTGAGGCCCTCCACAACTTAGTGGGACCCTAAGTTTCAAAATAAAATAAGGCTGGGGGTGTAACTCAGGCAGAACACCACTGGGTTCAATCCCCAGTACAATAAATAAATAAGTAAATAAAAAGGCCATTGCAACCTTGAAACAACATGCTGAATGAAATAAGTCAGATACCAATGATTCCACTTATATGAAATAGCTCAAAGAGGCAAATTTATAGAGACAGAAAGTAGAGGTTACTATGGGCTGTTGTGGAGTGGAGGACTGGCGTTATTGCTTAATAGGTACAGAGTTTCTGTTTGGGGTGATGAAAAAGTTCTGGAAATAGTGCCAGTGGTTGCACAATTGTGAGTGTAATTAACACCACTAAATTGTATACTTGAAATGGTTAAAATGCAACTTTTATGTTATATACATTTTACACCACACACACACACACACACACACACACACACACCAGGAAAACAAGGGCTCAATGCATTGATCTATCTCAAAATGGATCATAGACAACATAGCAGATCATGAGGGTGCTTGGAATACCAGAATTATCACAAAAGGTGGTCTCTTTGAAGTTTGTTGGTACAGGCTAATATGGTTTTGAGGGCTGCCTTTCACCCAGGGACATTTCTGTTTGAAGGACCAACAAGAGGCTGAGAACCTAGAGGAAGGGAGCCTTAAATTGTGAATCCTTTATCCTCCTGGTAACAAAATACAATCTGGTGTCCAGCAGAACCTTAATAGACATCTCCCACATGGGCTAGCTCTCATTTCTCTTAGCTTCTTAGAAGGTCAGATAAACAGCTTAGTTTTGGTTTTGTGATGTGGAACTTTAACATGGGTGACGCCATTTTTTCGTTGTTGTTCTGGTCTGTTGGGGCCCAGTGCCAGAGCCTTGTCCAAAACAATGATCTCTTACAATTTTTATTCAACAATTGTCATTCTTAAGCCTAATAGTAAGTTTTGGACTGGGGAAGCAGATGATTAGTGAATTCTGGCTTGAGGATACTGAGTTTGAGGTACTTGAAGGGTTTGGGTTTTCTGCTAAAAAACAGACCTCAGAAAAATAATTATGACTGAGTAAGCATGGTTAGAGCTCACATGAAAGTGACTACAACATCGGGTCCGAATTTCACACGAACTTATATGTAATGTTAAAGAAAAACAATGAAAATATCTCTTACGTCCTTGCGAGGTAAATGGATGTGACGTGTAATTTTCTCCTCTGTAGTTCCTGAGAGAGGTCTGAATTAATTTCCAAATAGGTGTGTCCAGCTCCAAGGCTTTGCACTAAGGAGACACACTCAGGAGGGGAGGGTGGGGTGGCAACTGCTTCCTTCCCCAAAGAAACTCATTTTACCCTTACAGAGCAGAGAAGTGGAAATGGTCAATGAAATGTTGGCCACGTGGGATGAGAACTGTGAAGACTAAATTGGGAATCATCAGCATTTGATGCTATGCGAATGTGGGAAATACACCAACAGAAAATACACCGGAAATTCTTCCATTATGCTTCCTCCTGTTCAAGTCTGCAAGATCATGCATTATGACTGTTCTCTTGGTTGCTTTCTTTAAATGTGAAAAAAATATGTGCTCGGCATTTTATTTTGGAATCTTTTTGTCTCTAGAGGAAGGAAGGAGAAGAGGAGAGGTTAACTCTTGCTCTCTTTTTGGGTGGATTGCACATGTTGATTGAGTTCTCCCTGTCCTTTCAGAAAAAGAAATCTATTTCCCATTTTAAAGAGTTAGGATTGAGCCAGGTATGGTGGCACACACTTGTAATCCATTTCTTGGGAGGCTGAGACAAGAGGACACAGGTTTGAGGCCAGACTCAGAGCAGCCTAGCGAGGCCCTCAGCAATTTACCAAGTCCCTATTTCAAAATAAAAATAGAAAGGTCTGGGGATGCAGCTCAGAGTAGAATGCCCCTGGGTTCAAGCCCCAGTACCACCAAAAAAATAAATAAAATAATTAATAATAATAATAATAATAATAATAATGAATAGGATCTTCCTGAGGGTCATTAAGAATGAAAAGAAATCATGGGAGCTTTTATCCTAAAGACAAAGAAAGACTGGACAGAAGGTGCCCTTGAAGAGTAGAGTTGATGAGAGAGCTAGAGAAGAGGACATAAAGGGAAGAGAAACTAGTAAAAACTTAGGGGCAGCCAGGGAAATGTGCTAAGAGAAGGTGAGGCAGGTAGGAAAGGAGAAATAAATAAGTCAGAAGGAGGTAGATAGGGATAAGAAGGAAAATGTAACTTTTATATGGAAGCCTGTGGCAAGGCCTGTTAAATTCTAAGGAATTTCCAAGTCTGTAGTTACTATCCTGAGCACTGTAGACTGTCCTCAGGGAGGTCTTTGTTGACCACACAATGGAGGTCACACACAGGGATAATCTCCTAGGACACTACTGGCTGTCCTTGAACAGTTTAAACAAAATGGATACCTACTGATACGACAGTGAAGATCAGGACCTGGAAGATGGCTGGAACACCCTAAATCATCTCAGGACTGCAGTCATTCTCACGCACATACCTCTTCCTGCACACCCCTCACAAAAGTCCCCTATAAAAAGGAGCTTTGCGCTCCCAAAGGCACTCTCTCACTTTTAGGGTGGCCCTCATTCTCCCTTGAATGTGTATTTCTCACTTTCCTAAATAAACCTCTGTCTACGTCTCCAACTGACTGGTGCTGAATGGAAGCCAAGGACCCACTAATATTGAGTAGAGGAATCGCCCCTTCTCCCAAGACAAAACAACACTACGGGGCTTGTGTTCTTAACAGCTTTGCCCAGGGCCCGAGTGCAGTCTTCTCTGAGGAGGAAATGCTTGCCCTTGTGCTTCAAGAGGGGCTGGTTAGTTCAGGCAAAAACAACTCCTGGACTCAGGCCTTGCCTCTGGAGCCCTCGGCACTCTCTGGGGCTCTCTGAAGATCCCAGACAGCCCAGTGGCATTTCCCAGTGGTGAAGGGGGCTCTCCAGAGGGGCCATGTGTGGCAGGGGGTGCAGATGAACTGAACCCACTCCTTGAGATTTGTGATAGGCTGAATAATAACCCCCAAAGATATTGTTAGACTCAGAACACAATACCCCAAAATATGGCATCCTGACATGCTGAATTCTTTGAACCGAAGGAGATTGGTAAGGTCTTAGAAGCAATAAATCTCCTCTTTTCCCACTCTCCTGTCTCCTTCCCCCTTCTCTCTCCTAAAGCAGGCCTCAAAATTAGAATTGTTCCCCAAAGCAGTTCATAGAAACTAGAATGCCTTTCTCCCAAAGCAAGCCAAGAAAACTACAGAGGTCATTCTGACCTACCCCTCCCTGAGAGCAGGTCATAAGACCCTCATTTCCTGATGGGGTAGGAAGAGTGCTACACAGAGAAGCCAAGAAGAATCTGAGAAGACAGGCTTTGCTAAGTTCCTATTTATTTATTTATTTATTTATTTGGTACTGGGGGTTGAATCCAGGGACATGCTACCTCTGAGCTACACCCCCAGCCCTTCTTATTTTTTGTTTTCAAACAGGGTCTCTCTAGGTTGCTGAGAGTCTCTCCACCTTCTGATACTGTCTTGGAAATTGCAATCCTTCTGTCTCAGCCTCCCAAGTACTGGGATTACAGGTATGTACCACCACGCCCAGCTCCCCATAGTTTATTATTATTAGATAATACTCTTTTTGTCCAACCACATTTCTTCATGATTATCCATTCTTCATTCAACCTAAGCATGAAAACACACAGCTTACCCTGGGTCCTTGGGTCTTCAATTCTTTTTTTTTTCTCTCTTTCTTTCATTTTTTGTTTGTATATGTGTGTTACTAGGGGTTAAACCCGGGACGTTCTATCCTTGAGCTACACCCCCAGCCCTTTTTTATTTTTTTTATTTTGAAACAGGGTCTCACTAAGTTGTTGAGGGCCTAAGTTTCTGGGGTTGGCCACAAACCTGCTATCCTTCTGTCAGAAGACCATTGGGTCTTCATTTCTAAAAGCTCTCATGTCATTTAAAACTTTGATCAAGCCAGGCCTGGTGGTGCACACTTGTAGTCTCAATACTTGGGAGGCTGAGACAGGAGGATAACAGTTTCACAGCCATCCTCAGCAACTTAGTGAGGCTCTCAGCAGCTTAGTGAGATCCTGTTTCCAAATAAAAAGTAAAATTGGTCTGGGGCGTAGCCTGGAGGTAGAAGGCCCCAGGGTTCCATCTCCAGTACCACAAAAATAAAAAATAAAACTTTGATTAAATAAATTAAGCTTTTCTCTTGTTACTCTATCTCTTGTTGTAGGAGTGTTAGCAGTGGACCTTGAAGTGGGTGAGGAAAAGGTATTACACTTTTACACCCCTACAATGCCCACATACTAATCGCCGGACCCTGTATCACTTTACATTAAGGGGCTTTGCAGATGTACTTAAGGATCTTGAGATTGAGTTAAGATTATCTGGAATTATCAGTAATTACTTACCAAAGTAATCACAACTATCCTTATAGAAGGGGCAGAACTTGGATGTAAACCAAAAAAAGAATGCCTTACTTTACCCATCTTCTACAAGTTAACCTGTAACTTGACAGAATTGTGAAATGACCAGCATTAAGTCAACCTGAGTTACACTTTCAGAGCCTGGGGACCTTTCTGTGGGCTTTTTGGACTTTAAAAGGTCATGCAAGCAGCTCTCTGCCTCATTTCTAAATTTTAGATAGTTTTTTCTAAACACCATAAAGGCATTGCAACACTATAAGTCACGTGCTCATGAAATATTTTCTTCAATTTGCTTCTTAGAAGATGTCAGCAGAGGCTCATATAGTAGAGGCTTTGGTAAGGAAGAATTTTTTCCTGGCTAGTGAATTTTTTTTGCAGTACCGGGGATTGAAACCAGGGGCGCTCTACCTCCGTGCTACATCCCTGGCCCTATTTTTTATACTTTATTTTGAAACCGGGTCTCACGAAGTTGCGGAGGGCCTCACTAAGTAGAGAGAGAGAGAGAGAGAGAGAGAGAGAGCTGAGGCTGGCCGCGAACCCGGATCCTCCGGTCTCCGCCTCCCAAAGTACTGGGATTACAAGCGTGCGCCACCACGCCCAGCTAGTGAATGGTATTTTAACATTTAGATTTTTTTTTTCGTTTTTTGTGTGTGGTACTGGGGATTGAACCCAGGGACATCTACCTCTGAGCTATACCCCCAGCCCTATTTTATTTTTTATTTTCAAACAGAGTCTCAGTAAGTTGCTGAGGCTCTCCTCAAACCTACAATCGTCTTGTCTCAGCCTCCCAAGTACTGGGATTACAGGTGTGCACCACCACACCTGACTCTAACATTTAGATTTTACTGAATGAGAAGGAAGAGTTTCAAGCAGGACAATAACATGACCTAGGACCTCTCTCGCTTTCTGTGGAGGTGAGACACTGGTAGCCAAGAGGAAAAACAGACAGACTCATCCTACTTGCCCAAGCAAGAAGATGGTAGATCACCCAGAATAGGAGAGGAAAGGCAAGCTGGGCATGGGGGCGGACACTTGTAATCCCAGTACTTAGGAGGCTGAGACAGGAGGATCGCAGGTTCGAAGCCAACCTCAGCAACTTAGTGAGGGTCTCTGCAACTTAGCAAGACCTGTTTCAAAAAAGAAAATAAAAAAGGGCTGGAGATATAGCTCAGAAGTTTAGCTTTTGGGTTCCATCCCCATTACCAAAAAGAAGAAGAAGGAGAAGAGGAAGAGGAAGAGGAAGAGGAAGAGGAAGAGGAAGAGGAAGGAGGAGGAGGAAGAAGAGGAGAAGGAGAAGGAGAAGGAGAAGAAGAGCAAGAAGTTTTTGGATACTAATCTACTTCTGAGGTGGAGACAAATAGATTTGCAGGTGTATTTCCTATAGTTATGCAAAAGTAAGGTAAATATCCCCATTTTTTTCTTTGGTCGGAGATGTTGAATGTTTAATAATGTAAAAGGCTGTTTCCTTGACGTGTGTATGTCTCTCAAGCTTGAAGGATAAAAAAAAATGACCATGATAGCAATGGAAGTATAGTCAGCAGGCCTAGCACTAGCTCAGGGCTAAGGAATTGTCCAGTGTATAGGTGACCAACTATAATAGGCAGGGCCAAGCTGGGCTTGGTGGTGCATGCCTGTAATCCCAATACTCGGGAGGCTGAGATTGGAGGATCACAAGTTCGAGGACAACCTCAGCAAGTACTGAGACTCTCATCAACCTGAGGAGACACTGTTTCAAAATAAAAATTAAAAATAGGGCTGGGGGTAGTGTTAGAAAATATAGGGGTAAGAAAAACACAGCTCTACAGAGCAGAACAGGCTCTTTAATTGGAGTGAAGCCTGGGAGGGGGACTGACCGGGGAGAGAGCCCATGAGAGTCAGAAAAGCCCCCTTCCTTACAGTCTAGGGGCTTTCGATGGTGCATTGGGAGGGAGGGAGAGCAAGGCAGTCCTGTATTTCTCCGATTGGTAGGCTTGACAACTGGCCAGGGCAAGTAAATTTATGGGGCTGGGGGTAGGGGGATGGCTGAGAGTATTTTCCTGCCTTTCCTAAAGTCCTTTTGTTCTCAACCTCCTCTGGCCAGGCCTCATGGTCCAAGACCTCACAGTGCCCACAGGTATAGCTCAGAGGTAGAATGCCCCTGGGTTCAATCCCCAGTACCAAAAAAAAAGAAAGAAAGAACAGGCATGGCCAACTGACTTCCTAACTTCCTACTTTGTTACCATTCTTGGTTTCTGGGTGGTCTTTGTTATTGTTCTTGTTTTCATTAACTAGTTCTCAGTTCTCCTAGGAACTTCTTCTCCTGACTCTCCACCCATCCAGGCAATAGTGACATAAAAGAAGGGTTTTGATATTTATACCCTTACACAATTCTCGCCCACACAAAATAGGACTGACCTATATAAGGATATTGCCTATATAAGGGGAGATATTCATAGATAGACTTGTATGAATAATAATGGAATGCGTCTTTCAAGGCTAGGAAATAAAAGATATTTGGGCTCTGACTTGGTCTCTGTTGGATCATTTGTTCCGGGGATACCAGCAGACATGTCTTAAATAGACTCCAGCAGCCTTATGAAGAGGTCCATGTGGCTAAGGAATTGAAGACTCCTACCAAAAACCAACATCAACTCACCAAGGAAATGAGCCAGCCGCCTTGGAAGCAGAGCAGCCCCGGTCAAGCCTTCAGATGAATGCAGCCCCCGCCAGCATCCACAGATTCCAGAACTTATTGACTTACAATCTCCTTTTCAGAAAAAAATTACCCAGCACTACTCTGTGTTCTTCTGACACCCCATTATTTTATTCCATGCTCCCCAATGGCACCTAAGGCTACTACTGCCCCGCTGGATAATTCTAGCATCCTCCCTCCCTGGGGAGGGGGGAGAATCACTGACTTTGGAAATCTATGATCTAGATTGTAGCTGTTACCAGAGTTTTAGGGTGAAGATCCTGGCTCCGGGGTTCCAACAGACTAATTTCAAAGAGATGAGCAGTGTTGAAGACAGGAAAGGAGCTCTACCATGAAGACAAGGGACTGGCGGCCTAAGCCTTGTCTTTGGGGGTGCCGACATGAGCTTCAGGTTGAAACGGGGAAAAACAAAAGCAGGGTGCAGGAATCACGCATAGTGCAAACAATGCCTTAGTCAAACTGAGGTCTGGATCGTCGATCATCGCAGGGGGATACTCTCAACTCTTGTCACAAGATGTTTACTCACCAGACCTGTTCTTAGAATCTAAGGTGACAAGCTGGGTGGGGTGGTGCACACCTGTAATCCCAGTACTTGGGAGGCTGAGACAGGAGGATCGCAGGTTCGCAGCCAGCCTCAGCTACTTAGTGAGGCCCTCCTTTATTTTATTTAAAATAAAGAATAAAAAATAGGGCTGGGGGTGTAGCTCGGAAGTAGAAAGCCCCTGGGTTCAATCACCAGTACCGCAAATAAATAAATAAATAAAATAAATAAAAACCAAATTATAACAACTGTCAGACAATATTTAAAAAATAAAAAAGAATCCAAGGTGACACCTGGAGAGAATGACAAATAGTCAAGGAGACAGATGCAAAGGGGAGGCTAGAGCCAGGCGTGGTGGCGCACTCCTGTAATCACAGTACTTGGAAGGCTGAGACAGGAGGATCTCAGGTGAGGAGGTAGAAAGAGAAGAGAAAGGGCTAGAAGGCCTCCATGGGTCGGGAGGCTTAATTTCCAGAGGGGCAACAGATGCTAACTAAATTCCAAAATTTCTGAGAGGACCAAACCTCCTGAGTGTCAAGTAACAAAACTAAACGCCTCCAGATGTTTACAAAACTCCACTTGTTTCTGCAGATAAGCAGTCCCATGAAACAATCTCTGTGACCCCAACTGAAAGGAGACACAAAGAAGGATATTATCTAAATCCCAGAAAACTCAAAGAAGCATATCAACCCCTAGACAAGCCACCCTACACGGTTACCCACTTGGGAACCCCCAACCCCACCCCGGGAGCGTCTTTCTCTCTCACTGGTGTGCTAGCTTGGAGAGAAAGTGGTGTGTAATTGACAGTGCTGGGCCCAGGCAACTCGGGGGTAGTGACCAGAAGACACCCACTGGACACCAAGGCCGCCCTAAGTCCCTAGGGGTGGCCTGCAACTCTCCTCGGTAGATCTCACCGGCTTTGGGAGAAAGTTTGCAACTGACAGCGCATGGCTTGGGCAACACCCAAGTAGTGTCCAGAAGGCAGCTGCTGGACACCAGGGTCCCCACTGCCTACAAGGTGACCTGCCTCTTTCCCCTTCCCATTCTCTTATTCTACAATAAACTCCCTGTTCCCCTTTCTGCTGTCTGTGAGTGTCATTCTTTGTACTTCACAGACATGGACCCTGAACCCCAGTAAGGAAAAACATCTATTTCAAGGTTCAAGAACAGCCTTAGCAACTTGTTGAGGCCCTCAACAACTCTGTGAGAGCCTGTTTCAAAATTAAAAATAAAAAGGGCTGGGGGTGTAGCTCAGAGGTAGTACACCCCTGGTTTCAATCCCCAGTACAACAACAACAACAATGGAGGTCAGATGTCAAGCCTTCATCTGGCTTTTGTTACCCTTGGATATCTGCAGGCCAAAACAAAGAGTCATTGTCTTCAGCAAAAGCAGCCTTCAAGTCCTTGCAAGGTAACTTCATGAGAGACTCTGAGCCAGTAACACCCAGTGAAGCCAAACTCAAATTCCTGATCCACAGGAGCCGTGTGAGATAACAAATGTTTACTGTTGTAAGTTGAAAGTTGTAGAGTAGTGTAGTTTGAGAGACAGAAAATGCATCCACTCTTCCCTCTGTTATCTCTGGCCTCTCCAGGGTCAGGATAGAGGGGAAGATTGGAAAAGATAGCACTGTCACAGGGAAGGGTCAATTCTCCAACTCAGGATCGCCAGGGCTCTTGGCTTATGCAACAGAAAATTTTAGCACGTGCCAACCAAAGACAAAGACAGTGATTTATTTAGGAAAGTAAGAAATACACGTTTGAGATGGGCGTGGTGGCGCACGCCTGTAATCCCAACACATGGGAGTCTCAGATGGGAGGATCGCAGGCTTAAGGCCAGCCTCAGCAGTTTAGCAAGATTCTTGGCAAGACCCTGTGTTTCAAAACAAAGCACTGGGAGTATAGCACTGGGAGGTAGAATGCCTCTAGGTTCAATCCCTAGTCACACAAAAATAAAAAAGAAATACACATTCAAGGGATAATGCAGGCTACCCCAAAAGTGAGAGAGGCCCTTTGGAAGTGCAGGGCTCTTCTTTTATAGGGGACTTCGTGAGGAGTGGGCAGGAGGCAGGTACGTGAGGATGCCCTCAGTCAGGTAGTCACAAGGTGATTTAGGGTGTTCCGGCCATCTTCCAGGTCTGTCTTATCGCTGTCTTATCAGTAGGTATCTATTTTGTTGAAACTGTTGAAGGACAGTCAACAGTGTCCTGGGAGATTACCCCTTTGTGCGACCTCTGTAGCCTGGTCAACACAGACCTCCCTGAGGACAGTCAACAGAAACCTTTGGCTGTGACAGGCCTTGTCACAGGCTTCCATATTGAAGTTACGTTTTGCTTGTTCTCCCTTTAGATTTCCTTTCTATTTGTTTTATTTCTTCTATCCTACCTCACTAATAATGGACCTGATTGGTGCATTGTAATCTGGCTGTGGTGCAGTTCAAGCAGGGCTCTCTCACTGGTTGAAGGCTGTGAGTTCTTGGAGAGGCCCCTGCTTGAACCCTGACATGGGCAGGGTTCTGGCCCTTCTTTTCTTTCCTTTTGCGATGCTAGGGATGGAATGCAGGGCCTCGTGCATGCTAGGCAAGTGCTCTAACCCTCTACAGTACCCTTTTTTTTTTTCTTTTTGTACTGGAGCCTAAACCCAGGGACATTCTACTTCTGAGCTACACCTCCAGCCCTATTTTATTTTTTATTTTTTATTTTGAAACAGGGTGACACTAGGTTTCTGAGAGTCTCACTAAGTTGCTGAGGCTGTCCTTGAACCTGTGATCTTCCTGTCTCAGCCTCCCAAGAATTGGGATTACAGGTTTGCACTATCATGTCCAGCTTTACAGTACTCTTGTAATGCCCTCGTCTCCCCATCCAGCAATTGCCCTGATGGTGGGACTCAGTCTCCAATTTCTGAGGTTCTCTTACCATGGCAAACTTCACTATGGGTTGGCTACTTAAAAGAGTGCCAAAAGCCAGTCGTCCTATGTGATAATGTGCCCGAAAAAGTAATTTTTTTAGCCTCGTTTTCTACCCTAAAAATTAAATTCCCTGTCTTTACTGCCCCAAGGACAAAACTAGTTCCCCAAAGACGGAAAAACCAGTTCCTGCCTTTATTGACCCTAAGGATAATACCCAATAAACCAGTTCCTGCCTTTATTCCCCTAAGGACAATACCCGATAAATCAGTTCCTGCCCTTACCTCCGCCCCAGACAGAGCCCTAAAAACCGACCCCCACCTCTGTGTTTAACCCCCTACCCTAAACTAATCACTTTACTTCTAAATAAGAAAAAACTTTCTATAGTTGGCTAATTCAAACTCAAACTAAAAAAAAATCTGTTTCTATACCCCCAACTTGTTCTATAAAAAAGAGCTATAAGCTACACATGAGACTACCATTCTAGCCTGTGCTAGTAGACAGTTGCCCCACAGTATTAAAGCCTCGCCTTAACTGAGATAATAGTCTTAGAATTTCTGTTTCTCACACATTGTTCAACATCCTGTCCATATCATTAGCAGGAAACACGTGTGCACTGACGGTGGATATATAGGGAACCGGTGGCCCTCCACCCCATTACTTTCTGTCTTCCAATGGGTCAGAGGAGGGAAGGGAGAGAGAGGGAAATGGCCTATGGCAGAACAGGCTTTATTGAGATAAAACCTGCGGAAGGGGGTCTCCAGGGCCGGATGGAACCTGTGTCTGCTTACAGGCTAAGGGTTTATATAGGTTCATCAGGAGGGAAATTTAAATTCTGGTGGGTAGTTCTTAAGGCTGGAAGTGGGGGAAGAGTCTTTGAGGTAGGACAAGGGTTTCTAAAGGTCTCTCTCTTTTTTTTTTTTTTTTTCGGTACCGGGGATTGAGCCCAGGGCATTCTACCTCCGCGCTACACCCCCGGCCCTATTTTTTATCCTTTATTTTGAAACTGGGTCTCACGAAGTTGCGGAGGGCCTCACTAAGTAGAGAGAGAGAGACAGGGAAAGAGAGGGAGAGATAGAGAGAGCTGAGGCTGGCCGCGAACCTGGATCCTCGGTCTCCGCCTCCCAAAGTACTGGGATTACAAGCATGCGCCACCATGCCTGGCCTCTAAAGGTCTCTTGAGGTTTGTGCCAAGCAAGATATGGAAGAGTTCCAGTAAGCAAAATACAGGGACTTTTCCAATAAGTGGGAAGCCTTCACAAAATGGAGTTACTGAGCTTGGCAGGGTGGCGCATGACTGTAATCCCAGTACTTGGGAGGCTGAGACAGGAGGATCACAGGTTCCAGCCCAGCCTTAGCAATGTAGCTTAGTGAGACCCTGAGCATGGGAAGGTGGGGAGGGAGAGGGAATGGGGCGGGAACTGGGGGAGGGCTCAGTGAGTCCTGTGTGCATGTATGCCTCTATCACCCTGAACTTCAACAAGATGTATGATTACAATGCACCAATAAAAAAAAAGTAAAAACACCTGCAACAGTGTCTTGCCCATACAATACATCAAAAAATATTAGTGTCGACAGAAAAAAATTAGTAACAATAACAATGATGATAAAGGGATATAGGATGTAGGTATAGTTTAGAGGTAGAACGTCCCTGGATTCAATCTCTAGTACTGTCATGGGAGACAGGATGACTTCTCGTGGGTTCTTGGCTCCAGTGTAGACAAGAATTTCAGCACACGCCAGTCAGAGATCAAGGCATAGGCTTAGGGAAGGCGCGGGCGCAGAAAGCTGCTGCAGAGGGAGAGAGAGTGCATGTCCCCTGGATCTTTACAATCTTTTTATATGCTCACTGGAGAAGGGGGATGGCCAGGCACATGTGGGGGAAGTGAGGGACCATGGGATGGCAGTCTCCTCTTTGAAGCTACAAGCTAGACAATAGGTGTTGAGATAGGACTCTCATGGACCCAGGAGGCTTGGAGACTTGGAGACATGAAGTTGGTGGCCAGCAAGCTGTAAGTCTTTTTAACAACAGGTGTGACTTTTTGGAGTTCTGGTGGAAGAGGAAGCTCTTTCTCTAGAATCTAATCTCCTCAGGAATTTTAGATGTGAAACAGGCCCATTGTTTGGCTCTTCGGCAAGTCCAGGGCAAGTTTCAAAGGGCAAGCTAAGGAGTATTTTAGATTTCCTTTATAAAACTGTATTTTCCTTTTTTCTCCCAATTTGTCTCCTTTCTGCCTAATATTTTATCTTTTCGATTCTACCTCATCAGTACTACCACAAAAAAAAAAAAAAATGGAGTTACTTTTGCTCTGGCCAGCCATTTAACACAGTCGAGAAGGAGACACCAGTTCTAGGCTCATGTTCACTCCCAGACCCCACGGCACACATATCAAGCTTTCCCTGAAACCCTCTCACTACCGTATACTCCAGTGGCTCCAAGACCGCCTGTGCATGCAGCTCACTGCCCCGCCAGCAGGGGAGAGAAGCTGTCGTTTCTCTTTCTTGTAGGCACCCACCCAATTCTTCTCAACTAATCTTTTTTTGTTTGCTTGTTGTTATAGGGTTGGGGATTGAACTCAGGACCTTGTGCGTGCTAAGCAAGCGCTTTACGGTAGAGCTACATGCCCAGTCCTCCCAAGAATCTTGATGAAACCCTCCTTGCATTTGATGTGTAGAAAGAAAGGGGAGGGGTACTTCCACACTAATACTCCGAGGGACTTGCTGCTCACTGCTTGTATGTGAACTCAAGTAGAGAGATGAAGAAAGTACAGGTTGAATCTGACATGTTTCAGGCACTGCATGGATATCACTCAGTGTTTTATGCAAAGACCCAAACTGAATATTGGGTGCCTTTTAGAGTAAGTACTAAGTCAATTTCAAAATATAATAAAAATAAGTTAAATATAAAAATAAAAATTTCTCTTACAATCATGCTACTTTTAGATGACAACTAGACTGCTTTTTATTTTGTTTTTTATTTGTTTGTTTTCTTTTACAAGTTTGGAAATGTAGCTTTATTTTTGTTTGGTACTGAGAATTGATGGGGCATTCTACCTCTGAGCTCTACTTCCAGCCTTTTTATTTTTTGAAACAGGGCTTTGATAGGTTGCTAATGTTCTCACGAAATTGCTGAGGCTGACCTCGAACCTGTGATCCTCCTTTCTCAGCCTCCCAAGTACTTGGGTTATAGGCATGCACCACCAATTCAATTTGAAAAGATAGCTTTTGAAAAGCAGGGAAATGCATAATTTTTTTTTTTTTTTTTTTTTTTTTTGCTAGTGGTACTAGGGATTAAACCTAATGGCATTCTACCTCTGAGCTACACCCCCAGCCCTAATTTTCATTTTTTACTTCAAAATAGGATCGCAATAAGTTGTGGAGAGCCTCATTAAGTTGCTGAGGCTGGCTGTGAACCTGTGATCCTCCTGTCTCAACCTTCCAAGTACTAGAATTACAAGCATGTGCCACCATGCTGGCCAAATATATATATATATATATTTGTTTTTTACATAGTTGAGAAATAATGTTAGTTAGATTTTAAGTTTTAATTTCATTTTTTTTTTTTTTTTGCGGTACCGGGTATTGAACGCAGGGGCGTTCTACCTCCGCGCTACGTCCCCGGCCCTATTTTTTATCCTTTATTTTGAAACCGGGTCTCACGAAGTTGCGGAGGGCCTCACTAAGGAGAAAGAGAGAGAGAGAGAGAGAGAGACCGAGAGAGCTGAGGCTGGCCGCGAACCCGGATCCTCCGGTCTCCACCTCCCAAAGTACTGGGATTACAAGCGTGCACTTTTACCTAACATATTTAAAAAATATTCTCCATGGGTTCCACAGTAATTATACTTTTTATTTCAATGACTGTAAAACATCCCAATATTTTCATACTTTATCATTTATAAGCAATTTCCCATTCCCTAAACATTTAGGACATTTGTAGTTCCAATTATTTTAAATTACTCATTACTTTTCTTATTTTAAATTACTTCTCTGAGATAAAACTCCAGTTATAGAATTACCAAAGTGAGTCAGAGCGCATGAGTACTCTCATGGCTCCTGACATGTAATCCCTCGTGGAATGTAGGACACTGTTGAAATTATTTGTTGTTCCCAGGGACACCCCTGCGGGCCACGTGCTCCCTGTTCTGTTGTGCATTGAGCAGGAGTGACTGCCAAGGACAGAAAGCTCCACCGCGTTCCAGTGGGTCAGCCTGTGTTTGGGGACACGTTGGCCTTCCAGTGCGATCAGAAGCATCAGTCACCACGACGGAAGGTCAGGCTCCTTCCGGAGAGGCACGACTTCAACAGATGGAGGCACAGCCTCTCTCGGTGAGGGCTCTAGATTGCCTGGTTGTCGCTAAAGTGACAGACCAGAGAGAGGTAAGAAAGTGTCAGGATGTAATCACAGACCACACAGGGCTTCTACGCTTCTAGGCTACATGCCATTGTAAGTCACTGAAAACCACAAGCAAGGAAACAATGGGGGCTGGTGTACAGCCAGGAGGTCACATGACTAAAGCCAGAGGCTGGGGGAGAGTCCAGAAAATGACATCAGAAAAGCAAGGGAGTGCTCAATTACTCAGGACCACGGAGGACCATCCTACAGAGGGTTTTTTTTTTTTTTATTCTTTTCTTTCTTTCTTTCTTTCTTTTTCTTTCTCTTTTTTTTTATAATGAGGGTTGAATCCAGGGGCATTCAACCCCCTAACTACACTCCCAGCCCTTTTTATTTTTTATTTTGAAACGGTCTTGCAGCCGGGTGTGGTGGCACACACTTGTAATCCTAGTACTTGGGTGGCTGAAACAGGAGGATTGCGGGTTCGAGACCAGCCTCAACAACTTAACGAGGACCTCTACAACTTAGTGAGACCCTGTTTCAAAACAAAAAATAAAATAGAGCTGGGGGTGTAGCTCATAGGTACTGGGTTCAATCAATCCCCAGTGCCACAAAAAAAAAAAAGGAAACAGGGCCTCACTAAGTTGCTGAGGCTGGCCTCAAACCTGTGATGCTCCTGTCTCAACCTCCCCAGTACTGGAATTACAGGTGTGCGCCACCACACCTGGCTCTATAGAAGGTTTTGAGCACAGGAATAATGGAATTTGACTCAATGGCTGAAAAATTACTCTAGTTGATGTTTTGGTGGGTGAGGGGCAAAGAAGCAAAGAGTATAGTAACCGGGTGAGAAATGATATTGCCTGAACCAGAGTAGTAGCTATGGGTTGTAAAATGTCATCAGACTGTGGATGTATCATGAGACAAAAACAAGCAGGGTTTGTTAATGGGTTAGATGCAAGGTTTGGGAGAAAGTGAGAAGACAAGAATAACACATTTTTGACTTGAGCAACTCAAGAATAATGGTGGAAATTGAACAGGTGGAGAAGGGGTTGAGTTTTGGACTTGTTGAGTTGAGGGGTCTCTTCCAGTCAAGTGAGAGACCCAATAGGTAGATGGGCACAGGAGTCTAGAGTTAGAGTGAGAAGTTTAGGCCATAGTTATAAGTTTGGCAATTGTGAGCCTATTAGCGGCATTGAAAGTCATCAGTGTCAATGATCCCACCAAAGGAGTTACTAGAGAATAGAGTTACTAGAGAAGAGATGAGAAGCCAGAACCGAGCCCTGAGGAACTTCGATCCTCTGTCGCTGCTCCCCACTCCCTCTTCACTCGGAGTGGGAGATCCTGACCGTCGTTTGGTTCAACGTGATCCTAGGTCCATGACGGAAAACCGGAGATGAGATTGAACAGGAAATTCATTGTCCTCAAATGAGTGGACATGTAGCAAGGAAGTTTAGAGACAATAAAGTGGCTATTTTGTATGTTCCCTATATACTGGAGAAAGAGAGAAAAGGAAATACGTAGGCAGGGGAAGGGATGAATCAGGAAGTAAACCAAATCTCTCCTCTGCATCTCATGTTCCATTCCCTTTTCTCTGGCTAGCTTGGGCTTCTTCTTGACTTAATTGCACTCAGAATACAAGTGATTTACTTCATTCCCAAGCTCGTCTCTAGTACTACCTGAGGGCAGCCTAGATCCTAGGTCTACTAAACAAGGTCCTAGCCGAGAAAGGATCTCATAGCCAGAATCACAGCTAAATGATTGACCACAAGCATAAAAGGTTGTTTTCCTTTTTCTTTTCTTTTTTTTTTTTTCTGTGCTACCATCAGTGTTTTCAGAATTACCACACATTCACTGGTCAAAGTTGATCCATCACCAGTTGTAGATTTGGCACACAGACTCCATCCACGGGGCCCAAAGCCATTGCAGGCTTCTTTGCTGAGTGGAAAGTCTCCCAGCTACAGGAAAAAAAATGGAAAACAGGATGCTGCTTCATTCACCACTGTCTACCCGGGGCCTGTGCGTAGTATCTAGGAAGTGCTCAGCAAATATGTGTTGAATGAATAAACCAAGGGAGACTAAAAGGAGCCACATATATAGCTGGAGCGCCATTACTGAAGAGGAGGTTCTGTGTCTCTGCTATTACCTGATCTGAGATATTTAATTTTACTTTTTATTATTTTTTATTTTTTATTATTATTTGTGGGGGGGGGTATTGGGGATGGAACCCAGGGGCCTTCTACCTCTGGGCTACACCCCAGACCTATTTTATTTTTTATTTGGAAACAGTATCTCACTAAGTAGCTGTGGCTGGCTGCAAACCTGAGATCCTCCTGTCTCAGCCTCCCAAGTACTGGGATTACAAGCATGTGCCACCATGCCATTACCTCATTGACCTGTCATAAGTTCTTCCTTTACCTGAATACATTCTGAAATAAATTCTTCCTTTCTTCCTTACTTAGTCTTCTAGGTTGATCTACAATGATTCTTTTTTTTTATACTGGATATTAAACCCAGGAACATTCTACCTCTGCGCTATACCCCCAGCCCTTTTTTGTTTTGTTTTGTTTTGTTTTGTTTTGTTTTGTTTCGAAACAGGGTCTCGCTAGGATGCTGAGGGTATCACTACTTTGCTGAGAATGGCCTCAACTTGCAATCCTCCCATCTCAGTCTCCCAAGTACTGGGATTACAGGTGTGTGCCACCACGCCTGGTTTATTTATCTACTCATATCTCTCCTTATGACCCAAAAGTTCCTGTGTGAGGTTTGGACTCTAGTCTGTCTCTGCACCCCAGTGCCTAGCGTGGTACCTGGAACTGGGAGGTTACTAAAGAAATGACTATTTGAATATATGAATTCTAATTAATGATGCAGATCATTATGTAAACTAGCTGCTAGCAAACTGTCAATCAGTTCAAGCTCTGACACTACAGAAGTAAAAGAACTTTGAGGAGACTGTGGTGGTACACGCCTGTAATCCTAATTCCTGGGAGGCTGAGACAGGAGGATCACAGGTTGGAGGACAGCCTCAGCAACTTAGCCAGACCCTGTTTCAGAATAAAAAATAAAATAGGGCTGGGGGTGTAGCTCAGAGGTAGAACACCCCTGGGTTCAATCTCCAGTTTAAAAAAATTATTTGGGGTCTTAGGAACTACAGTTTGGGGGGCACCGATTCAAACTTCACTGAATTACTCTTTCAAAGGAGACAAGAAAGATGGGAGCTTATATAGATAAGGAGTAGCCAGGCATGGTGGTACATGCCTGTAATCCCAGCACATAGGAGGCTGAGACAGGAGGATCACAGGTTCAAGGCCAGCCTCAGCAACTTAGTGAGACCCTGTTTCAAAATGAAAAATAAAAAGAACTAGGGGTATAGCTCAGAGGTAAAAAGGTAGAATGCCCCTAGGTTCAATCCCCAGTATATTTATAGTGTGTGTGTGTGTGTGTGTGTGTGTGTGTGTGCGTGCGCATGCGCGTATGTGTGTGTACCACAAGGAATGCTGATTTATTGCAAAGCAGAAAAATTTGTTTTGCAGGAAATTTCTGTTGGAGTTGAAAAAGAACAGGGGCTGCATGACCAATTAAAGATAAGAGAGGTATGTATGTATATGTAGTAAAAATGCCCATAAAACCAGAGTCTGATAACATCTTGATACACATCTTAAATCTCTGGAAATAATGAATTTTCTGGTTGATCCAGATGCCTGAAGTCAAGGAGAAAAAGAGACCAAAAGTTCACGTTTCCAGGCAGCGGCTGACAAGTGCCTCGGTCCTGCCTGCTCAGTGGCCTCCCAACTCCATTTTGAAAAGCTCTTTTAATCTTGTTTCCATCATGATTTTCCCCTTATTGACACAAAACTGGAACCTGTTTAAACAAAAAATGAATTGTAATCACCATGGCCAGTCCAAACCATGATTCAAAGAAGTAGGAGGAGGAGCACTCTGCTGTGCACACACGCTGAAATACTGACCGAAGGGTTGCTAGTGTAGGAAGCAGTGAGCAGCACTGGGTAACTGAGAAGCCCATGCAGGTGAACTTACTGATGGTTGCGACTGGGTAAGTGACCAGCAAAGGCCCATGTGTTGAAGGCCTGGTGGCGCCTTAGCTTGTGGTGCTTTGGGCAGGTGGTAGAACCATTAAGAGGTGAGGCCTAAGCTGGGCATGTTGGTGCACACCTGCAATTCCAGTACATGGGAGGCTGAGACAGGAGGATTGCAGGTTCAAGGACAGACTCAGAAACTTAGGCCCTCTGCAACTCAGTGAGATCCTGTTTCGAAATAAAAAATAAAATAGGTCTGGAGGTTTAGCTCAGAGGTATAATGCCCCTGAATTCAATTTGCAGTACCACAAAAAAAAGAAAAAGGAAAGAGAAAGAAAGAAGACAGAAAGGAAGGAAGGAAGGAAGGAAGGAAGGAAGGAAGGAAGGAAGGAAAGAAGGGTCGGTCCCAGGTATATACAATGTACATAGAGACAGAGCATTTCCAGAACCCCCTACCCTTCTAAGGACTCTCTCCCTTCACAACCCTCCCAACTCTTGCTCAGAGGAGATCCCTATCATGACACGTGATGTCACGTCCTTACCTTTATTTATAACTGCACCATTATGTACCTGTATTAGTTTCTTCCAGCTGCTGTAACAAATTACCACAAACATCAAGGCTTAGGACAATACACATTTATTATCTTACAGTCTGTAAATTTGGAAATACAGCACCGGTCTTTCTGGGTTAAAATGAAGATGTTGGTGGTGCATTCCTTTTTAGAGCCGTTTCCTTCCCTGTTCTCATCTCTAGAGTCTACCCATGCTCCTTGGCTATGGCCATCTTCAAAGTCAGCAGTGTAGCGTGTGTGTGTGCCAGCTTCCACTGCTGCCTCTCCTTCTCGGGCTCTCAATTCTCTCTTCCACTTTAAAGACCCTTGTGATTATGTCAGGATCATCTTGGTAATCCAGGAGAACCTCCTGATCTCACGGTCTTTAACCTTACTAGCATCTGCAAAGTCCTTTCTGCCATGTAGGGTAACATACCCACAGACCCTGAGGATCAGGGCATAGACATCTTGCCAGGGGTGGGGAGGGGCATTATTATGCATACCATATTATTCGTCTCAAAATCTGTGGTTTTGTGTTACCTATTTTTGTACCTTACATAAAGGGAAAGAATCTATATTCTTTCATGTCCTGCTTCTTTTACCTAGCATTAAGTTTGTAAAATTCATCTATGGTTCAACTCCAGCAACATTCTCATTGCTGTGATCCAATAAGCCTGACCCCACACAACTTAGAAGAAGGAAGACTTATTTGTTCACAGTGTTTGGGGATCTCAGGGTTCAGTCCATGTGAGGCTGGGTCTGTGGATCTCAGGGCATGGCGGGGGCAAGCAGAGAGAGAGAGAGAGAGTGCTAGGTTCAACTCTCACATCACAGAGGCTCATAGCTGAGAGAGAGCAAGGGGAGGAGAGAACCATATATAATCCCCGAGGCCGCACCTCCAGAGATCCCTCCTTAGCAACCAAGCCTGCTTCCAACATGGCTACCTTGTTTCCATGAAGGCTAGGGAGGCATTCTAAATCCAAACCATTAAAGTCCTTATAGTTCATTTTCCTTATATGAATATACATTTGGGGGGATTCAAGTTTGGGCTATTATGAGTTCTACGATTATGAGCACTGTGATTCGAGTACAAGTGTATACATATTTCTTCAGGGGATAGATCTGAGTCAAAAGATATGTGTGTCTCCCACTTTACTAAGTAAGGTAAAATGGCTTTTCAAAGCAGTGGCTCAAATTTACCCTCCGGTCCATACTATAAAAATTCCCACCACACCACATACTCATCAACACGTTACTGTCAAATTTTTAATTTTTGTCAACCTAACAGGTACACAATGACGTCTTCTTCGGATTTAAATTTGTATTTTCCAGTGGCACACACCTGGATTCCCAGCAACTCAGTAGGCTGAGGCAGGAAGATGGCAAGTTTGAGGCCAGCCTGGGCAACAAAAGCTAAGGGAGATAGCCCCTGGGCTCAATCTCCAGTACTGAAGAAAAAAAAAAACCCATATATTTTCCAATTAATAATTAGACTGAGCATCTTTTCATATGTTTATTGCTCATTTGCATTGTTCAAATATTTAGCTCATATTTTAATTGGGTTGCTTTTTCCTTATCAATTTGTAGCATGCCATTATATCATCTAGACACAATTTGTCAGTTATGTCTTCAGCTATTTCCTTAATTCTGTGGTTTACTTTTTACTATCTTCATATTTGATGAACAGAAGCTTTTGTCTTTATTATTTATTTAATATAGCCTAATTTATCAATTTAATCATTCATGGTCACTGCTTCCTGTTTAAGACAATTTTCCTGGTGCGGAGGATCTTAAAGATTTACTTTTATATTACCTTCTAAAAGCTTTCTAGTTTTGCTTATCATATGTGGGTCGATAATCCACCTAGAATTAAATTTTGGTATGGTGCCACAAGGAGGCTCAATTTTACTTTATGTTTTTATGGCTATCCAATTGATCCAGTACTATTTATTATTTATCTTGTGTGCATGTGCGTGGTGTTGGGGATTGAACCCAAGGCCTCATGCATACAAGGCAAGCGCTATACCACTGAGCCACATCCCCTGCCCCAGCACTATTTATTAAAAACAGACCAATTCTGCAGGACCAACACTGTAATAAACCAAGTGTTCGTAAATGAAGGGGTCTGTTTCTGGGGTTTCTATTCTACTTCCTTGTTCAAGTTCTTTCCCATTGCAATAATGCCACACTATCAGAATGACCATGGTTTTATAATATATAATGACATTTAATGACATTTAATGATAGAAAAAGACTTTCCTCTTATTCTTTAAAATACCCATGGCTATTCTTAGCACTCGCATTTTCAATACATTTTAGAATCAGATTGTCAACATAGACACAAATTACATTGAATCCATAGATCAATGTGGGGAAAAACTAAGGTTTTTATACTTTTAGGTATTTTAAGTCATGAGTATGATGATACATCTTTTCATTTGAATAGACTTCTTTAATATCCCTCAATAGTTATAATCATCCCCATAGAGATTGTATATATATTTTGTTAGATTTATTCCTAAGCTCTTATTTTTTGATACTTTCATATTCTAGGGCATCCTTTTTCAATTTCAGTTTTTGTTTATTGCCATTAAATAGAAATATAACTAAATTATGTTTATGTTTTATATTCAGCAATACTGATAACCCTCTATTAATCCTATATTTTTGTTTCATATGCATAATTATATTATCTCCAAATAGTAATAGTCTTCTATCCTCTCCTATCTTTATGCCTTTTGCTTCTTTTTCTTCCTTATTTCACTGCCTAGAATATTTAATATTTAATAAAAGTGTAATAGTGTGTTTTTTTGTTTTGTTCAGATTTCAAAGGGAAAGATTTCAATATTTAATTATTATGATTGTCATAGATTTTATTCTTTTTTTCTTTTTTAATATGTTTTTATTGGTCCATTGTAGTCTCACATCACAATGAGTATCAGTTTGGTGTTAACATACATGCACACAGCTCTTGGTGTCCCTCCCCCCCGTCTCCCCCCCACATGTAGCACTGAGAATGATGTTGGTATAATCTCATATGTACACATTGTTTATGACAGTAATTCCATAGACTCACTTCTTTCTTGCCCTTACCCTTCCCTTGTACCCCTTCCCTTGCACTACTGAGGGTTCTCCGTTGTCATTGGAGTCCCTTTTGTGTCCCCACTACTCCCTAAGTTGCACATATTAATGAAAACATATGTCCCTTCTTTTTTTGTGATTGGCTGATCTCACTTAACATAATGTTCTCCAGATCCTTCCATTTTCTTGCAAATGCTGTTATTTTGTTCTTCTTTATTGCTGAGTAGAATTCCATTGTGTGTATTTCCCATAATTTTGTAATCCATTCATCTGTTGATGGACATCTAGGTTGTTTCCATAATTTGGCCACTGTGAATTGTGCTGCTATGAACATGGGTATGCATGTATTACTGTTGTTTTCTAGTTTCAGTTAGATTTTATTCTTACAGATGTATTCCTTTTTTAGAATAAGGATAGTCTGGTTTGGTAAATGTTTTTACACAGAAAGGTTGACAAATTTTATCAAATTTATTTATATTGAGAATGGCATAATTTCTCTCTTATTTTCTACTATGATGAATTACAAAAGCTAATTTTCTAATATTAAAACAAGTCTATATTCTTGGTATTGTATTCAACATATACTTTACACATTTCTGGGTTTGATTTAGTAATATTTTGTTAAGAATACTTGCATAAGGCCAGGCGTGGTGGCGCACACTTGTAATCCCAGTACCTGGGAGGTGGAAACCGGAGGATCCGGGTTCGCGGCCAGCCTCAGCTAATTAGTGAGGCCCTCCGCAACTTTGTGAGGCCTGGTTTCAAAATAAATGATAAAAATAGAGCCGGGGGTGTAGCGCGGAGGTAGAACGCCCCTGGGTTCAATCCCCGGTACCGCAAAAAAAAAAAAAAAGAATACTTGCATACTTGCATAAATATTCAAAATAAGGTTGTGGTTCTCATTCTGGAACAAGATGATGTAGACTCACTTTCCTCCCCTCCTCCTCCTCCTCCTCCTCCTCCTCCTCCTCCTCTTCTTCTTCTTCTTCTTCTTCTTCTTCTTCTACCACTACTACTACTACAACTTAAGTACCTTAAAATTATCCAAAGGAAAATAATAAAAAGAAGTCTGAAATCTGGAAAGAAGGTAGACTGGCTAGGGAACTCGGGATTTAAAGAATGACAACATGGTAAATTCAAACTGTTGGGTTTTTGTTGGTGGTGGTTGGTGGTGGTATTTTGTTTTGTTTTAACATCCCATATAACCCTGTCTAGACACCAAAGAGATCAGAGATCAGTAACCCGCCATCAACTAGCATTGACCCAAAAAAAAGTCCCAAGTGAAACATGCTCCCACTGGCCAAAGGACCAAGAAAAGGGAAACCCAAAAGATACCTAAAGGAAATCCTAATCACTGCCCCACCACCAGGCTACTGTCAGGCATTCACCAGCAAAGCTCTAGACCTCACAGGCCCAGCCCCACAATCAGGCACCAGCAGGTGGTCGATCTGTCAACTGGTCCAATCTGTCCACAGCAATGGCAGCAGCCACGCCCAGTGGGCAACCACAACCCCTTCTCTACAACCAGAGTGCCACGAAGAGCTCAGTTAACCTGCAGCAGCAGCTGTAGCAATTCTGAAGCTCCAGGCCATACTCACCCCCAGTTAAACTTGGCACAGGTAACCAGACAAGGTGGCCAGAGTGGCCACAGAGAAGCCCAGACACACTGACTGTACCGGTGCTCCACCCCTGTTCCCCAACAGCAGGCTGATCCACCTCCAGGGGCAGCTGTGGAGGGGCACTGCAGCCACCCACTCTCAATCCAGTTGCACAAAGAGAACTAGCTCCAGTGGCTTCTATCCCTCATTATTCCCTTCCCCCTCAATGGCACAACAGTGGCTCAGCCACATCAGACCAAATAAAGAAATGCTCCCAAGCCGGGCGTGGTGGCGCACGCTTGTAATCCCAGTACTTTGGGAGGCGGAGACCGGAGGTGTAAGTTGGAGGTAGAAGGCCCCTGGGTTCAAACCTAAGTACCAGACACACATACACAAATAAGAAGGGAGCTAAAAAAAAAAAAAAAAAGAGAGAGAGAGAGAGAGAAGGGAGCTAAAAGAGAATTAAAATAAATAATGACTGAACAGTTAAACAGTTATGTTTCTTAAATGGAGATGTAGTCAGCGTCCATTTCATGGACTGATTGTGACCCTGTGGCCCAGAGAGCAGGTGGCTTGTTTCAAAACTGACATGTTGTTTTCTTCTCTTGTCCCCCTGTTAACAAGTAACATGTTCTTATCAGTTTACTGACCACAGGAATGAAGAGCTAGTGCCAGCAAGTTCAAGAAACTTATCTCCAGGACCATGTGGACAAGAATTATGTCTTCTGATAAACACCTAAAGCTTTACAAGGAAGATTACTTTTTTTGTTTTGTTTTGTTGAACACTTGTTCACTGACTTCCACATTTGCTAGCAAATCAATAAAATTTTTTTTCTCTTTCTCCCAAAGACTTGTGCCAATTTTTTAATTTTTATTTTGTGTGTGTGTGTGGTGTTGGGATTAAACCTAGAAGCATTCTACCTCTGAGCTACACCCCCAGCCCTTTTTTAAATTTTTTTTTTTTTTTGCGGTACCGGGGATTGAACCCAGGGGCGTTTTACCACCGCGCTACACCCCTGGCCCTATTTTTTTATACTTTACTTTGAAACCGTATCTCACGAAGTTGCGGAGGGCCTTACTAAGTAGAGAGAGAGAGAGAGAGAGCTGAGGCTGGCCACGGTCTCCGCCTCCCAAAGTACTGGGATTACAAGCGTGCGCCACCACGCCTGGCTTTTTTTTTTAATTTTGAAACAGGGTCTTCCTAGGTTTCTGAGAGTCTCACCAAGTTGCTGAGGCTGTCCTCGAACCTGTGATCCTCCTGTCTCAGGCTCCCAAGTACTGGGATTATAGGCATGTGCCACCAGCCCAGCTGTTCCAATTATTTGATTTGGTAAATTGGGGCAAGTACCAAACTTTTAGTTAAAGGAAAGATAAAGGGGCACAAATGGAAAAAAATAGGTCTATATTTCACTTGAAATGGTAAAACATTGACACCAGTAGGCTGGAAAAAAGTTATTTATGTATATGGTAATACCTAGAGCAACCAATAAGAAATCTACACAAAGTGATATACTCAAAAATGTTATAAAGAAACCAGGATGGGTCAATAATGTTCAAGTAACCATCAACAAGGAAAGAAAAAAGAAATAGGGAAATGGCAAACTGATGAAAAACCAGAAAATACATTTTAAATGGCAAATAAGCATGAACAAAAAAATTGGGTTTTGTTGTTTTCTTTTGTTTTTCTGTGGTACTGGGGATTGAACCCAGAGGCATTCTACCTCCATGCTACACCCCCAGCCCTTTTTATTTTTTATTTGGAAACAGGATCTCACCAAGTTGCTGAGGGTCTCACTATATTGCTCAGGCTGGCCTCAAACTTTCAATCCTCCAGTCTCAGCCTCTCAAGTAAGGCACACGCCACCACGCCCGCCTCCCAGTTCTTTTTAAAATGAATAAGATTGATAAACTTCCCTCAAGACTGACAAATATAAAGTGAAGACCGTTAGGAATGAAGCATATGATCTCACAATAGACTTTGCAACCATTAAAGAAGTACTAAGGAGATGCCTGAACAGAGTGGTGCTCATGACTCACAACCAAGAAGAAATGCACTCATTATCCAAAAACCATAAACTGCCAAAGTGTAGCCAATCTGAGACACATAACCTGAATAGTCCTGCAACTATTATAGGAAGTGAATTTGTAATTTAAAAACTCACAAAAAAATAAAATCTAGGTGGATATGGTGATGTGTATTGTAGTCTCAGCTACTCAAGATGCTGAGGTGGGAGAATTGCAAGTTCAAGGCCAGCCTGGGCAACATAAAGAGAGCCTATCTCAAATGGAAGGAAGAAAGGAAGGAAGGAAGGAAGGAAGGAAGGAAGGAAGGAAGGAAGGGAGGGAGGGAGGGAAAGAGGG